>JXCR01135538.1:35410-45480 GCA_002079205.1 Phalaenopsis hybrid cultivar | reverse complement strand
CTAACATCTCATGCTTCTTTTTTCATTCTCTTTTTGTTAATTCTTTTTTTGTTGTTCTTGTGATGCATTATCTTAAACAGTTTAAACATCGTTTTTTTCCTTTGGGTCCTTAACGTGAAATAATGATTCTATAATCCATTGTTATAGTAGTTGGTTGGGTGAATTTGCAAATCTAGTTTATAAATCCAAATGTGTTTTGGTCTGATCTTCAACGGAATGAACATACTAAGTCTAACAATAGATTATTGTGGTGCTACAGCAGGCAATTGATTGTGGCTAGTCCATGCACTCTCAAGGTTCACAGGGATCAATAAGAGAAAGATTAAGCATATCTATCCTAGAGATTTCTCTTGAATGAATGCAAGTTTATACAAAGTTTTTCTGAATTATGGGGGTCATGATTTCCCAGTGAAATTTCTTAAATTTAATTATATCTCGAATATATTCGAGATTTCTCTCATCTATGCTCAAGCTAGGGTGAGGGAAGGTGTAGAATGTCTTAAAAACTAAATAAGCTTGAAGGCATGAAAACAGATGCAAAAGAGGGCTTACAACTCCACATTGATTGGAGGGAGGTGCCAAGGCTAGACTTATAGTGCCATGTGGTGATCCTTGCCTAGATGAAAAAAAATGACTGAATGCAGAAATGGGAGGACTAACTTAGTAGAGAAATTGATGGCTTTAGTCAAAATTCCATGGTTTTATTGTTCTAGGCCATCAATCTTTCTAGGCAACTTGATCGTATAGTGATCTGAGGATCCTTGCTAGCAAATATTATATGTTAGGATAGAACCACTATGTTAGGATAGAACCAGATAAATATTTTTGATGCAAAGAGGGGTATTAATACCTTTTACCAGATCTATTAGTAAGGAATGAATTAAATAGAGGATATAGTAGAAAAGGAAAGGAATAATAAAGAATACAAGCAAATAATTCAAATTAAACATGAATTATTAATGGCTAAAATTAGTCATTAATAAATATTTTAATACTCTCCCTCAAATTAAAGCATAGATGTCAGTCATGTTCAACTTGGATTTGAAATCGTTGAACAGTGACCAAGGAAGGTTTTTTGTGAGAATGTTTGTCAGCTGGTCACCAGATGACACAAATTTTCACGTATTTGAGTTTTTTCTTAATGAAGTATCGGTCAATCTCAACATGCTTGGTGCGATCATGCTGGACTAGGTTGTGAAAATGCTAATGGCTGTGTTGTTATCACAAAACAACTATAAGGGAACAGAGACTGTCATACGTAGTTTGTGGAGCATGACACGTAACCAGAGAGCTTCACAATTTTCCAGGGGCATGGACCGAATTCGGCTTCTGCACTACTTCGAGCAATTACAGATTTTTTCTTGCTTTTCCACTTGACCAGCTTTCCCTACATAAATGAGCAGTACCTCGAGGTAGATTGTCGATTATGGACAAACCCGACCCAATTTACGTTTGTGTAAACTGCAATTAAACAAGAGGTAAGACAGGAAAAAAACAAAACTGAGCCCGGTGTGACTTTTAAATAGTGGAGAATCCGGTGGACAACTTGAAGATGGTGCATGAATTGATTGACTATCCCAATACAAGGCAAATGTCAGGGTGTGTATGGGCAAGTTAGATGAGTTTCCCCATAAGGCGCTGGTAGTGAATCTTGTTTATAGTAACTCCATTGGGAACATCAAGAAATTTTTTATTGGGATTCATCGAGACAGTCGTTGGTTGCACATGTTAAGATTGTTCTTTGTGAAAAGGTAAATCATATATTTCTGTTGAGATACGCAAATACCTTGAGAGGACCGAGCAACTTCCATGCCTAAGAAGTACCAGAGAGATCTCAAGTCTTTCATTTCAAAGAAAGCAGTAAGAATACCTTTTAGAGACTTCAATGCTGATAGATTATTACCTGTGAGAACAATATCTTTAAGCCGTGATACAATGCTAGAATTGAACCAGAATCTATAACTCAGAATAAACAAGAATTAATAATAGCGAAAATAGAGGATATAGTAGAAAAGGAAAGAAATAATAAAGAATTCAAGCTAATAACTCAGAATAAACAGGAATTGATAATGGCTAAAACTAGCCATTAATAGATATTCTAATGTTATAAATCTTATCCAAAAGATATTTCATGCGAAGGGTGTGGACTTAGTTCTAAGTTGATAGATGGAATTTATACTTCATTACCATGTGAGGAAAAAACCCACACTTAGGTGGTAGTATCATGTGTAACGGTATTGTTAGGGTTGATAAGGTTGCCTAAGCTCTAAGGTTGAAGTGTAGGAAAAATGGTACTTTCTCCATTTTGCAAATATGACATTTAAAATGAGACTCATAGCTTAATCATATAGGATGAAAAAGCATGGACTATCTTCTCAATATAATAGAGAAGGTTAAGAAAAAGAAGGTATTTTATCCATACTGCAAAGAGGACATTTAACCAATTGGGATCAGAAAGTCCAAAATTATTTTCTTAGTGATAGTGTATATACAAAAAAATTGGATGGCGCGGCTTACAACTTGATCACTTATGACCAAGAAATCAAGAATCTCTTCAATATGGTAGATGATATACATTAAGACAGAGAGAATGAGAATTGTAGTTTAATCTTGTGGGATCAAAAAGGCCCTAATTATCGTTTCAATATGTAGAGAATAAACTTACAGCTTGACCTTATGGTATGAAGCAAGCTCATAAAAGTCTACTTAATGTGATAGAAAAGACTTAGAAGATGTTATAAATGAGGCTTGCAATATGCTTGCATTGATGAAGATGCCGGACAATCCCCTAAATATGAGAGGAGATACATAATGATTGTAAAGAATGAGACTTACATCCCAATCTTGTGTGATCGAGAGGTCCAAATATCTTTTTAACGGCGCAGCGAAGATATTGAAAGAAGGGAAGGATGAGACTTACAGATTAATAGTGTGGGATCATGCAAACCTTGACATTTTCATGTACCAGGGAAAATATAAAAAATGAGACTTACTACTTAGCACGAGTGACAAAACCAATGGATTGAACTTTTATCCTATGTTAGAAATATCTTTTAACCACTTAGCATATAAAAAAAGGGGTTCATAAATCAAGATGATTTGAAGGGAGAGAGGCACGCTAGAGTTAAGCTCATGAAGGACTTATTTGTGATGCTTTTTAATGTCTAGTTATCTCTCTTAAGGTGAAGTTTCATCTATATATATGCTCAATGAGCTATCTTGTGATATGAATCAACTAGAGTTTGAGGTTGTTGGGACCTTATGTTTATACTTAAAAACGATGAGTGAAATTCTCGATTCACCATATATACTAAAGCATACACCATATATACTAAAGCATAAACATGGAGAGTTCATTTAGTCCTATTTTTATCTTGCATATTTTAATATAGAAGTACTAGAATCTGACATTGTCCTAAAACAATCCTAGATCACATCACTTCATATCGTAGGAAAGGATATATGTAAAACAATAAAGCATAAATTAATGCAGGCAAAACAAGTAGTAAAAAATGGAGCATTGATACAATAACTACTCATTCCTCAGGGACTACTATCCTAGGTCTTATACAAAACAAATGTTCGTAGCAAGTATGTCATCACAACTAATTAAAGCATATCACAAACCTATCTTATTATATTACTAGCATCAACATCAAGATTTAGTAGATACAACCAGACCTACATCAATTATATATCAGTAATGTGCAGTACAGGTGCTCATCATATGAGTGCAGATGTCTAAAGTGTGATAAAGACCAACCTCACCATGCTCAAACGAATGTCAAGGGTTTGTAAAGCTAATGGTCGGCTACGTGGCTGTATGTTCTTGTAAGATTGGCCATTAGAGTTAAGTAGTAGCATTCTTGTTTGCTTGAGGCTAATGATAGTTTGCACAAATGCATATGATACTGAGGTCAATCATTAGCATGAAATAGTGTCACACACATGGTCAATGTTATCAAGGTGTGTCTGCTAATTGCTTGTTGTGCTAACACATATATTGAGGCCTATCGTTAGCATATAAAATGACACGCCCATAGTTGGTAGACTCCCTAGGATAGGACATATTTTAATTGATGAGTTTAGTGGTGCATGCGCACTGGAGTGTTGGCAGTCCTCCTGGATCACCCTGAGGCTGAGCTAGTGCTTTGGCGAATGTGAGTTTAGGATGTCATTGTGGCAATCATTATGTCCCTTTCTCAAACTAGCAAATTGTCCTCATGTTAACAAGAACATAATGTTCCTAATGTCATCACAATATGTAGAAAACATAGCATCATCTCGCCATACAGTATCGAGTCCTAATGTTAGGTGGATAGTTATTATGGTGCCATAAACTTGTTCGCCCATAAAAAGAGAACCCACATGCCGGTCAGGGGATCACGTGGTGAGACTCAAGCACAATGCCTACAACTAACATAATATTGAACAATTATTCAAGCATGCATTTCAGGGAGTATCAAATGCTCTATCACACTCCATGAAACAGAAAATATGTGATCGATAAGTGTGCATAAAATCAATGAGCAACAAAAGTATGTATGCAGGAAACCAACTAGCTATGACATTTATATAATGGTCTAACAATTTGATCTTTGCGTCGGTGGGACTCAATGCATGTATGGCTCTTGATATGGGCTTTTTTGAGTTTGGCTGCATATTCTTGTCAAGGAAAATAGGTAGAAAAGGTTGTCATGCTTATACTGCTAGTTTTATTCTTGGTTATTGATGTGATGGCTGAATGTGTGTAGGTAGAGCCAATTGATCTAGAGGGGTTTGATTAGGTTTTAAGGATTAAGAGAGTCTGGATTAGGAAACTATTGAGGTGTAATTTTATTTTATTGCTTGAATTGCTAAAGCCACTAGGTTGTTGGATTTAAAAAACTATGCAAATTAAGGGAGACGTGAGATGTAGTGAGCTAGGAGCTAGTTTGGCTAGAGTTGTGGCTTCTTAGTTTTCAGACTAGTGGATGGTTTTGTTGTGGTTTTAATAGCAACTGGTTGACCTGAGGAGGGATGGGTTGCAGCAAGGGCTTGAGGCATTCTAATGAAAGGCTCCAGGTGTGAATAAGTGTGATTAGGCTAAGTGGGGGGCGGATGATAGTTGAGGTATGAAACTGGAGGACATGGGAAAGATGGGAAATGTGGCTGGTGTGTGTAGAATTATGCCTGTGCTTGGGTTAATTTTGCGAGTTATAGACTAGGAGCTCTAGGCTTTGGATGGTACGACTGCATGGTGAAGTGGCGGTGAATTGCACCTCCGTTACTAGGCTGAGTGATACTAGATGGCATGGAGTAGAGCCCCTAGGTAGCAGGGTTATTGTAGTGCTAGGTACATAGTCTAGGGAGGCTTGAGTGCTGCTCACTAGCTGTTGTAGATGTATTGATGCCTACAGTTTGTGTTTGTTGGGCTGTCTTGAAGGCTTATGAAGATTTGGCTATAACTTCTCTCCTTGGAGAGCTGCCCTAAATTATTTGAAATTATTTGATCTCAAAAGTTTAAATTGGATCACATCCTTCATTTCTTGCCTAATAATATGTCTATATTGTCTAGTTACCTGAATAAATTAAAGATCATTTAAGTTTAAAATTTGAAACGAACTCCAATTGGCCAATAAAATTGAATGCTCAAATAGGCTTAAGTTAGATTTATAATTAATATTTGAATTGATCAGACTGATTATAAAATGTTTTGAATTAACTGAGCTCTTTTATTTTAATCAATCAACCATTATCTCTTTACTTAGAAACCCACAAACCATTATAAGCATCTACCAACTTAAATATTGTTCAATTAAAATCAATATGTATATTATCCCATTACCATTGCATTAAAATTTAATCAAATCTCAATCTAACTAAATTTTAAATGTCAATGAATTTAAAACGATTTTCGTTTGAGTTTTAAATTGAGTGCATATATATCAAATTAAAAGAGGATCATGGTTGTGGTTAAAAGGGCGTGATTGAATGGTGGTCATGAATGCTGTGAGACGTGCACGATTGAATGGAGATTAACCAACCAATCAACTTACGGTTCGTTTGAGGGAGCCTCAACTTTTTTTTGTAAATGTAATTATAAAACTATTGTTGAAAAAATAATTTCTTAAAAACTATTGTGGTTATTATAAATTTTTTTTTGAGAAAATCTAACAATAAAATTTATAAAGCTATTACTTTTTAACTGTTATGGTTCTCAAAAGCAGTTTTTTCACCATAGAAATTTCTAAAAAATGACAAGAAAAGTAATAGCCTAATGAATGTGTGGCAGTAATTTGAAAATCAAAGTAATGAGAAAGCTGCCTCAAATAGACATTTAGTGTTTGCCTGAATTGAATAGGCCAAAAATGGGGGCAATGCGTGCATATAAAGCCAAGTTTGTGCTAGAAGATCCAAATTTGAATCATCGGGCATATGCGGTATTGTAATGATCAAACAAGGACACTTGAAGCCAACCGAGTTGTGTGTGCAAAAGTCGAGATCAAGTTTGATAACAGTGAGGTCAACAATTTATATGTACTTTTATCTTAAGTGATGAAAAGAAAGCATGGTAATGATAGTGCAACTGTTATAAAAAATCTCAAGATTGTTCACCTTATTCCTTGCAAGGACTTTAGTTTGATTATCATCCCCTTTAGGGTTGAGTCTTATTTGACTGCATGAGGTTTGGATCTTTTATTTGGGTGATTGTAACTCTTATTTTTTTTATTAATTTTTTTATTAATTAGTTTGTGTTTTATTAGAATTTTGTAAGAAATGATATACATTGGATTTCTTATCTTAGTATGAGATCGATGACTCAAATTTCTTGTCCGTTCTTTGTTCTTCTCATGAATTTTAAATTTTTGTGACAATTATATTGGGAATGAATGTGGGTTTTGTCTTTTATATTATGAGTGATTCTTTTTTTCTAAAATTAAATTGTTAACTTGTGGGTAGGGCTGTAAATGAGCCGAGCATGAGCGAGCCCAATGTTTGTACTTGTTTGGCTTGTTTGAAATTTTTTTGGCTCGAAGTGGGCCCGTGTACGAAATGGCTTATGAATAGCATGTTAGTGTTCGACTCGATTCAAATTCATTTGTTTGTTTTAGCTTATGTAGGGCTCGAAATAATTATTTGTTGAAATTTAATAAATCAAAATAATAATTAAATTTTGGAAATTATTTTTTCTATATTAAATACATTCAAATGGGGGAAAAATACTAGTCAAGTTCTACATTCATAGCCCTATGGCCCGCATGCAATTGAAGCTTTCAAACCCTTGTGTTTGGTTTTTTCCATTTCAACAACAATGATAAAAACTACACCTTTTCTTTCCCAAATAAGGTGGCTTATGTGCAAAAACCGAAGTTTAGGCGTTGGATATGTAAATGCATAAGAATCGAGTAGTAGGTATATAAATCTTCCAAAATTCTATCTCCTATATTTGGTTTTTTTTTTCAGTTTTTTTTTAACAACATTTGTTGAAAACTATACATTTTTGTTGAGATATTTGAGTGAATTTGATTTTTTTGTTAATAATACAAAAAAAAATCATTTTACTTTATTTAAATTAAATTATAATTTTAGTTATATTTTATAACAGTCACTATCAAGCTTTAAAAATTTAATATAGAATGATATAATGATATTATTTATTTATTACTTAATTAAATCAAGCTAAAATGAGCTTAGCTTGATTGAACAAATGTTTGTTCGTGTTCGACTTTTTTATATATCGAGCTCAAAAAATATGTTCGTATTTGACTTGTTTATTTAACAAATAAATCAAATATGGTCTACTAAGTGAGCCAAATACAAGCTACTCATGAACGGCGAGCCTTTTTTGACAGCCTTATTTTTGCATTTTGATTTTTTGTATTTTCGTTGTACATCTAATTCCAAGGTTTTATTAATGACCTTGAAACTTTGATTGTCTTACTACATCAAGTTAATATCAGAGCTTTAAGTTGCATTTTAGGTCAACTAAACTTGGATATAATACTTGGTTCAATAAATAAATAAATAAAAGATGAAAATTAAATAAGGTCAATCATGGTTCTGAATGAATTCATTGTAATAATTGAGAGCATCGAAATTTATAATTAAAATGGAAGGGAGGTATAGCCTAGAGATATTTTTAGAATTATTTGATAATTTGGAGTACATTGAAGAGTGCCATTTGTTTCATTATGAAGAAGTTAAATTTGCTTAAACAAAGTTAGTTTGATATGCTTAAAATTTATTGGCATTGTGTTGCAAGCAAAACAAAATTAACCTAGGCTGACATGAAACATCAGCTTAAATAATAATATATTTCACATGGAGATTGAGACAAATTGAATAATCACTTCAAGGTTTGTAAACAAAGTAAATCTAGTGTGTTCTTATATTACAATTGGTTTATAAATCTTTTGATTAAAAATGGTTGCCTTGAGATTATTTTGTCATCATTATGTGTTTTGATAAGAGTCTTAGGTAAGAGTTTAGGGCTATCTTAAGCAATGCCTTAACCCAACCTTTATATATTTGTTAGTAATATCACACCTATAATTAAAATCTCTAAAATGAAATTTTATTATCTCCTCTCAAGCCTATCATGTTCGTGTCGGCATAAGAATTATGCATGATTAAACTGTTTTATTGAAAAAATGTATTCATGCCCTTTCGAAGATATATTAAGTGAGGAATTAAAACTACAATTAAATTCTGTTGATGTTGTGGGATCTAAATTTTCACTTACATTAGGATTTTGTCCTTATTCTACATTTGGAGAAGTATCTAAGCCCAAAGTTGAAATTGAGTCCAAGTCTCCAAACGCCATTAGAAACTGAACTTGTAATTCCAAAGAGTTTGGAATAAAATTGGAAAATAAATTTCAGTGTGAAATGAATTCTGAGCCTAAGCTACAAGTGGAAACTGAACTCAAAATTGAACTTGAACCACATATGATATCTAAATCTATTTCTGATTGTAAATTTAAGCTTCTTTTTGAAATTAAAACTACTCTTAAAGGTGGAGTTGAATAATTTTTGCCAGTTGATAATGAAAAATCATTTGATTAGATTGATAAAGTGATTTTTAAATGTATATGTAAGCAAAAAATGCCTAAAGATGATAAATCAATTAAATAAGATGATTTGGCTCATGATGAAAGCTTTAACAAGTTATTTCTACCTATCAAATTGAAATTGACTTTATTTTTGGTTTGTAATTTTTTGGCATACAAGTTTTGTAGAAAGAGAGTTAGAGAGTAAAAGAAATGGACATTATCAGTTTTACTGTTGTATGTTTATTTTCTTCAGTTTGTTTTTATGTAAAACATCTGTGTTGATGGATCCTACATGAAATGGACATGTTCACTAGTATTTTGTTGTGATTAGTTTATTACTGCAAGGTTTCAACCCAGCCTATTAAATTTCAGGGTCGGGCATTTTGAATTTATATTCAATTCAATAATTATTGAGATGAGAATTATATAGATACCTTTTGTTGGATTAGCATGTCTTGATTCCTAGAATCGATTTTCTTACCATGCTAGTTGTTAGTACCTTTGCATGTCACTATTTCTTGCTGTCCTATTTGCCCCTATCCATCTTATTGTTGTCGCCATCGTTTATTTGCATCCTGTCGTTGCTTCCTTTGATTCCTGCTTAATAATCTCCTGCTCCATTATTTCTTGCAACTCACACATCTGTGTAATGCTCTTTTTGGTTGTGTTGACCACATGCTTTGACTATTCACTTGCCTATTTGTTCTTTTCTTGAAGTAAATGAGGAAATCAATCAAGTTTTGGACTTTTTATGATATATTTTATGCTGCTTGAATTCATGAATGATTTATATTTTTAAAATTGTTTTAATTAAAGCTTGACAAATTATGAGAAATTTCATATTTTGAGCCTTCCTTGGGCTATAATATTAGGACCCTTGTGGCACATAAAAATCATTGAACTTGAGTTTCAAAATAAAAAAGTCAAAGTTTCTCTTTATTGTGTACGCTTGTCGAATGCGTATTCTTCGAGTGCTTTCCAAGTGTTGATGGCTATTGAAGAGGACATACCTTCTTCTACACAACACTAGGTCTGG
>JXCR01135538.1:15971-33301 GCA_002079205.1 Phalaenopsis hybrid cultivar | reverse complement strand
TAACAACAACAACGATAACAACAAGCCTTTATCCCAGTAAATGAGGTTGGCTACATGAAACTTTTTTCTCCATTGTGTCCTATTGAGTGTTATATTTTTATTTTTTTCTAATAAATTAAAATCATTTTTTATACGACATGCCCAAGTCTTTTTAGATCTACTTCTACATTTTTTTTAACGTAAGTAGACTCTAAAGCATCTACTCTCCTTATTGGATCGTCAAATGATGGACGTTTAATGTGACCAAACCATCTAGGACGACTCTCCCTAATCTTGTTTGCCACTGGAGCTACACCAACTCTTTCACGGATACATTCGTTTCGTATTTTATCTTTAAGAGTCTAGCCACTCATACATCTATGCTTCCTCATCTCAGCAGCACTTAACTTGGTTTTATGCTTCTCTTTTAAAGTCCAATATTCCGTGTTTTAAAGCATTGCAGGTTTCACCACCATCTTATCAAATTTTTGTTTGTCCAAGTGGTGTTTTTCTATCACACAATATGCCCGACACATTTTTGCACTTCAACCATCCAAATTGAATTATACTAAGAACATCCCCATCTATATTACCATCACTTTGAACAATAGACCGGAGGTATCTAAAATTCACACCTTTTAATTATTTGATCACCCATTGTTAAAACTACCACTAGATGTACTACTACTAAAATTGCATTCCGTGTATTCAGTTTTATATCTACTTAAATGAAAACCTTTAGACTCTAGTGTAGACCTACATAATTCAAGTTTTTTTTTAACTCTTTCTTTAATCTTATTCACAAGAAGGATATCATCAGCGAAAAGCATACACCAAGGTACAACCTCCTTTAAATGCCAAATAAGAGCATCCAAAACTAAAGCAAAAAGATGTGGGTTTAAAATTGATCCTTGATATAATCCAATAAAAATAGGAATATTCTTGGTCAGTCCTCTTTCTGTTCAAATATAAGTAACAACTCTGGTATACACATCGTTAATGACTTGAATTTAAGTCACATCGAAACTTTAGAACTCTCCAAATAACTTCTCTTGGAACCTTATTGTAAGTTTTTTTTTCCAAATCAATAAAAATCATGTGTAGATCCTCGATACTCTCATTGTTTTTCTCCATCAACCCTCTTAATAAATATTGAATTCTTATGTTTTTGAAAAAATGGTTGTCCTGAACTTTTCACTATATTCAGATCATACAGTACGTGGCTTTCACTTGACGCCCTAGTATTTACACAATAATTTAAAAGATTCATATCATAATTTTTAACAAATTTTTACGCTAGTTGACAGTAAAGTAAAAGAAAGAAAAAAAGAAGAAATTATGTCAAAACTTATATGATGTAGAGTTGGAAGAGAATGAGGGCGACACAAGAAGAGTGGTTTTGGAGTAAGAGAGTAAAGGGAGAGGTGGAGCTAAAGCTAGTGCGACGGGTTGGCAATTTAACTTGTAGTAAATGGGAAGCTTGGGGACTAAAGATCATGCTCCTCGTAAATGTTGCATATTTTTAAAAGGAATAAGTATTAATGAACTACATTGATGTTTTATATGTTGGATTTAACAAGGTTTATTTGAATTATGCATGATATCTTAGTTAACCCAAACAGTAATAGAAAAATCAAATATTATTGTTAAATTCAAAATAGGGAAATAAAATCTCACAAAAAGAAATAGAAATAGCAACAAACGCGACATACAAGCTCAAGTTGAGGTTAGATTTCGGGTTGCAGGTTGGCGGTTAGATTTCGGGTTGAGGTTAGATTTTGGGATGGTGATGGTCGGCTAAGTGGATCAGGAAGGTTGGAAAATGGCTGGAATGGTTGCAGGTTGGCGGTTGCAGAAAGTAGGGGCTTCTAGAGGGCTATTTTGGGAGCGACAGTGAGTGTAGAGTGGCTGGGAGAGCTTAAAGGATAGTAGGTTAGTTGTTCCGGGTGACGACAATGAGGGAAAGGGGATTGCGACAAGGGGCAGCAAGATGGAGGTCTGGAACAACGATAACAGTGAGTATGGAGGGTTGGAACAGAAGCGACAACAAAAGGGGAGGGCTGAAAGGGCAATGCGCGATGCGGTGGATTGTCGGGCATCAAAAGGACAGTTGTCTAGGTAGTGACAACGAGAAAAATGACTGGGCCGTGAGGAAACTACTGGAAAACATCAAACGAAGGTTGTTTCGGGCAGTTGCAGCAGGATAGGGACGGTCAGGAGCGATTTGGGGAGAATGCTAAAGGGAATATAGATG
Source organism: Phalaenopsis hybrid cultivar (assembly GCA_002079205.1). Lineage (NCBI taxonomy): Eukaryota > Viridiplantae > Streptophyta > Magnoliopsida > Asparagales > Orchidaceae > Phalaenopsis > Phalaenopsis hybrid cultivar. The sequence goes on along the minus strand of JXCR01135538.1, from coordinate 31,068 downwards.
ATAATCATTATCTTGAGAGTGTGCAGCTGGAACATGACCCGAACCCTTTCTTGAAGGGTAAAAGAGATGTTGGTGGTTGTCCCGATACAAAACACATAAAAAACTAGCCCTATACTCTCACGAAAGCAAATATATAATAATAAAATAACTATGAGTGGCTCAAGAGGAGCTGTCGACTCCTCAGAAGAAAGTAAACTCGGAGCTGAATTTGCTTGGGCGTTGAACGCCCCGCATCAGTCTCTTTTGTTACGAAAGCTTTGATCTCATTCGTCGAAGGGTTTGTTTGCACATTGAGAGTGACAGAGCTGCTATGACCTACCAGGGCTGAAGGTCCTCGACTGTGCCTTTAGAAGCATCTGGATCCCGAAAACATCTGAGGATTTTTTTTTATTTGTGAGCAGCCATCCATATTAGTCCAAACCTTCTGGGGTTACACTACGGAACTTAACGAGGACTACATGTCACGTATGTTCTGCCGAGTTCTTGAAAAGTAACCCCAAGTTGGCCCAACCTTTTGTGAATTGAGGGCAGCCTGAATCTCCTTGAACGGTAACAACCATGGAGGTAAGTTATCAAACAGGACATCCTGAAACTTTCTCTGTATTAGCCGGTCTGTGTCTGAAATCGGCTCTCATGTTCCTCTCTCCTCTGTCATCATCAAAGCTAATCCTGCAGGCACTTCTCTACGTGCAAGCGCACCTGTAATCTTAGACTTCAATGAAAGTAGGACTATGTGGTTGTCATCTTTGGTGAAGGAATAAATGTTCTTGAACATATTATGCCTAGTCTTTCTATCAAACTGCCACAGTCTCCCCAACAAAATGTGGCAGATCTCTATGGGCACCATGTTGCACCCTAACCGATTTTGCAGCTGCTTCTTAATCGAAAATTTCACGAGTCACCTCTTGTCAATGCTCATCCTGTTCTCCTTCTTCAACCACTTCAGGAAATATGGCTAGGAATGTCTTTGACTCGTGAGGTTCAATTTTTCCATCATTTACGTTGACACCATATTCTTGCTTCTCCCTCCATCAATGATGAGATCTCATACATATCCGTTCATAATGTATTGGGTGTAGAATATGTTGTGGCGAAGCAGCTGCTGCTCTCATATAGCCTTAATTTGAAAGACTCATCCAACCACCAACATCTTGCCCTCATTCAATGGAAGCTAGTATTCGCCCTGTTCTTCAACTATCTTTTAAATGTTCACTTCCTCCACCGCACCCTACTCGGTGAAGGACGCAACCTAGCTCGTCGGGCAACTAAAAGCGATGTGTGCAAAACTAGACATCTGAAATATTTTTTGATTGGGACTGTATTGGGGGTGTTGCTTTTCTCATGCTTCCTCTCACTTTAGGCAGCTTGATTATTCTCTTGATAAGTTTTTTCAACTTCCTTCGGTGTGCTACTGATGTGTCCAATTGTGGGTGGCTGTCTGAATGGTTGGGATTGTCTGTTCCACTTTTGTCGTTTTTCCACCTTTAGTACTAAGGTTTGAATATCACTCAAAGACCAGTAAGGTTATAGCTAAACTACATTGCAGATGACAACTTCAAACATCCTAAGTGCTTGGCTATCATGTTCTCTTCTGGCTCCGTCAAATCACATTTTAGTTTAAGTTGCATAAACTCCATTGTGCATTCCTCCACTGGTAAGTTCCTTTGTTGTAGCTGGTGGAGCCTCAAAAAAAGATGCTGATGGTAGTGTGGGGGTAGATATCATCGTTGCAACTCTCTCTTCATCTTGTCCCAAGTAATAATCTTGCTCTGTAATTCTCTATTTCTCTCCTTCTTCAGGTTCTCTCACCACAATGAGGCAACTTTTTTCAGCTTGATCGTAGCGAGCTTCACTTTGCGGTCATCTGACACATCCTTGTATTCAAAGATCCCCTCGATAGTCTGCAACTACTATATGAAGTAATCCAAACTCATCCTCCCGTAGAAATTCGGTATGTCCACTTTCATTTATGAGTCTATGTATCATCCAACAGGCATTTCATTTCTCAATCCCAAGGAAGTATCTAAGTCGTCCCATGTTCTTCACCTCAATCTCTTTGCCTAAATTTGTTTTCAGTTGAGCAATATTTATCAAATCATTCACCAGTGACAATCATATCATTCATATACACTACAAGAATAGTAATGTGACTACCATGTTGTCGAAAGAATACTATATGATCAGCATTGATTTATTGATAGTCCATGCCTATCATTTTCTCTCCTGAACCTGTCAAACCAAGCTTGAGGAGGCTACTTCAAATAGTATTGTGACTTCCTCTATCTCCATAATTTGTCCATTGTTTGGTTTGTGTCGAAGTCTGGGGATATCTCCATGTACACTTCCTCTAACATATCCTCAAAGAAATACATTTTTCACTTCCAGTTCATGTAACCTCCATCCACCATTCACAAACAGTGAGATGAGTGTCATGATTGTGATCATTTTTTCCACTGGTGCAAATGTATAATCATAATCAATGTCATACGTATAATTGTATGCTTCTGCCACCAACCGTGTTTGTTTTACTGTGAAGAACTATTTGCACCCAACAACTTTTTTTTCTATTAGTAGCAATGTGAGCTCCCACCTCATGTTCTTATTGAGAGTACTAAGTTCCTCCAGCGTAGTAGTTTTCCACTTCAGATTCTTCTTAGCTATTGTCAACACTTGGTTATAGAGACATTGTCTAAAAATGCAATGAATGTTTCATGTAAATGTGATATGTTAAAGTATGAGACAAATTGGGAATGTCATGTGAGAAACTAAAACGATCATGAGAATAACATTAGAGGGATGACCTGCATTGTGAGAAGTCCTCTTTGAAGTCATGAGAGTGGGAGGAGAAGGGAGAGGAATCATATCACTTGTGTATGTGTTCAGAAGTCGAGGTAGACCGGGACAAAGGACTTTTGGCACGAGTGGCACTGCAGACATTGTTCCATCATTCTATCTCCTCCTTGTATAACCCTCAGCTTCCCTTGAGCTTGAATCTCACAACCTTCGGGCTCATTTTCCTCATTTTCCGACTCTTCCCCAGTCCATCCTTTCCACAAAATGGGACAAGGCATTGTTCCCTCATGTTCCAATCTCTCACCATCACTACTCTCCCCTCTCAACTCATAGCTCTAGTATCTGGCGAGTCACCAAAGGGTGAGGTCACCTCCAAGGTATAGTACGGTTCAAATTCTCTAAAAGTCACATGCATACTCACAGACTCTTCTCTGTTGGGCTCAAACAAATATACCCCTTCTGACTGACATAATAACCCACGAAAACGCACTTATAGCTCTGGGATCCAGCGTCGCTATTGATCGTCCATTATCTCTCACAAAAATATACAATCAAATACCTTCAATCAGGAGGATCCCACCATTATCTTCTTTAAAAAACTCACAAGAAAATTGTCACTCCAACACTCTTGAGAGTATTCTGTTGATCAATTGAGCGGCTGTCAAAACAGTTTGTCCCAACAAGTGTTTTGAGACATTCATAGAGATCATCATATTTCGGGCTACCTCAAGAAGTTGCCTATTCTTTCTTTCTACTACTCTATTTTGTATCTGTGTATGGACATATGGTTAGATTTTATATCCCTTGAGATGACAAATACTCCCCAAACGTCTTATTAGTATACTCCGTCTCTTTAACAAACCTCAATATCTTTACTATTGCATTGTATTGAGTCTGAATTGTCTTATGAAAAACTTTAAAACGGGTAAGCACATCACTTTTGTTTCTCATCATATATAACCAAGTAATACGAGTAAAGTAATTAATAACGGTCACAAAATATCTGTAATCATTTATCGAAGTTGTAGAACAAAGTCGTCGCACATCTGAATGCACCAAATCAATAACACAAGAACTCCTATTACCAGAACTAATATAAGAATTTCTGGTATGATTACCAAACTCACAAGCATCACACATAAGTTTTTGTTTGTCTTTTCATATAAAGACAAATAAAAACGATTCAATAGACTAAATTAAACGTGCAGTTGTGATGTAGCAATAATTCATCCTCCACACTCCTCCCAGATCCTCATATTCTAGTATTTTCTATCATGAATGTCAAGGTTGAATCCATCTTCGCTCTATTCAAGTATTAGTGTCCACTATACCACGTGTCAGTCTCAAGCCTCCGGCCAGTTCCCTTCTCTTAAAAGATCACCTTATGAATCTTAAATAAAACAACGCGTTTTAGTTAGAGTATAATGACACTAATGGATAAAAGATTTACGAAAGAGGCAGGAGCATACAAAATATTAGACAAGTCATAGAATTGGTATACCTCGTTGTACCCTTACTAACCATAGGCTATGATGTGTCATCAGCAGTCTGAATGCTCTCTGGAATTGCTAGATGAGTATAGGAAAATAACTCACTATTGACACTTGTCACATGTCGAGATGCGCCTGAATCTACTATACATTCTGGTGTTCTTGTGGTAAATATAGAGACGAGCATGTGTATCACAAGTACCCTTAGCTGAGTGGGTATAAGTAGCAGTGTTTCCCTTAGATGACGATAAGGTAGATGCATACTCAGTCACATCACCTGTAGCTCTCTGCTTTCTCTTCAACATCTCCAGAAACTCGTGCTCCTCATCGATAAAGATCACTCCTGTCTCTCCCTTGTTCTCCACTATCATCTAGTTTGCCCTATAGCCCCCTCTTCTAACCCCTTTGCCTCCACGATTACGGCCACGACCTTTAGACTGTCCGCGTCTACCGGTCTCTCTCCTTTTTTTTAGAAGGGTCTCGTCTCTCTCTCCTTGGGTGGCTTTGGATAAATCTTTCTCAGGCATCCCACTTCTCCACAGTTGTAGCCCGTGCGGGTCTCCCTATGGATATCTATCATACCTGAGCTTGAGGCAGCCAAAGTTGATCACATACCTAGAAGTTCACTCGACTTAAAATGTAATCTCATGTGAATCTCTTCCTATATCAGTGAGGAATCATTGCATTGGCTAGGAGGACTAATCTTCTATGATCAAAGGCCGGGTTCAGATGAGCCAGAGACTGCGGAGTCCTCATTTGTGTAAAGATCTCTCTCTTCTTGCATCTTGGATCACCATAGCTCGACACAAGTGAGAAGTGATCAAGATCTTGCCATAGTCGCTCCAATTATATGGAGTACTCTTGAATCAGTCTATAACCATATATCACTGCTCTATGTCACGCTGAATCCGGAATACCCTTATGTGGTTTTCAGTCCCAGCATAGGTTCTTTTCAGCTTTTCCCANTCGGTGTGCTACTGATGTCTCCAATTGTGGGTGGCTGTCTGAATGGCTGGGATTGTCTGTTCCACTTCTGTCGTCTTTCCACCTTCAGTACTAAGGTTTGAATGTCACTCAAAGACCAGTAATGTTATAGCTAAACTACATCGCAGATGACAACTTCAAACATCCTAAGTGCTTGGCTATCATGTGCTCTTCTGGCTCCGTCAAATCACATTTTAGTTTAAGTTGCATAAACTCCATTGTGCATTCCTCCACTGGTAAGTTCCTTTGTTGTAGCTGGTGGAGCCTCAAAAAAAGATGTTGATGGTAGTGTGGGGGTAGATATCGTCGTTGCAACTCTCTCTTCATCTTGTCCCAAGTAATAATCTTGCTCTGTCATTCTCTATTTCTCTCCTTCTTCAGGTTCTCTCACAACAATGAGGCGACTTTTTTCAGCTTGATGGTAGCGAGATTCACTTTGCGGTCATATGACTCATCCTTGTATTCAAAGATTCCCTCGATAGTCTGCAACTACTATATGAAGTAATACAAATTCATCCTCCCTTTGAAATTCAGTATGTCCACTTTCATTTATGAGTCTATGTATCATCCAACAGGCATTTCATTTCTCAATCCCAAGGAAGTATCTAAGTCGTCCCATGTCCTTCACCTTAATCTCTTTGCCTAAATTTGTTTTCAGCTGAGCAATATCTATCAAATCATCACCAGTGACAATCATATCATTCACATACACAACAAGAATAGTAATGTGACTATCATGTCGTCGAAAGAATACTATATGATCAGCATTAATCTATTGATAGCCCATGCCTATCATTTTCTCTCCTGAACCTGTCAAACCAAGCTTGAGGAGGCTACTTCAAATAGTATTGTGACTTCCTCTATCTCCATACTTTGTCCGTTGTTTGTTTTGTGTCGAAGTTTGGGGATATCTCCATGTACACTTCCTCTAACATATCCTCAAAGAAATACATTTTTCACTTCCAGTTCATGTAACCTCCATCCACCATTTACAACCAGTGAGATGAGTGTCCTGCTTGTGATCATCTTTTCCACTGGTGCAAATGTATAATCATAATCAATGTCATACGTATAATTGTATTCTTTCGCCACCAACTGTGTTTGTTTTATTGTGAAGACTCATTTGCACCCAACAACTTTTTTTTTCTATTAGTAGCAACGTGAGCTCCCACCTCATGTTCTTATTGAGAGTACTATGTTCCTCCAGCGTAGTAGTTTTCCACTTCAGATTCTTCTTAGCTATCGTCAACACTTGGTTATAGAGACATTGTCTAAAAATGCAATGAATGCTCCATGTAAATGTGATATGTTAGAGTATGAGACAAATTGGGAATGTCATGTGAGAAACCAAAACGATCATGAGAATAACATTAGAGGGATGACCTGCATTGTGAGAAGTCCTCTTTGAAGTCATGAGAGTGGGAGGAGAAGGGAGAGGAATCATATCACTTGTGTAAGTGTTTAGAAGTCGAGGTAGACCGGGACAAAGGACTTGTTGGCACGAGTGGCACTGCAGACACTGTTCCATCATTCTATCTCCTCCTTGTATAACCCTCAGCTCCCCTTGAGCTTGAATCTCACAACCTTCGAACTCATTTTCCTTATTTTCCGACTCTTCCCCAGTCCATCCTTTCCACAAAATGGGACAAGGCATTGTTCCCTCGTGTTCCAATCTCTCACCATCACTACTCTCCCCTCTCAACTCATAGCTCTAGTATCCAGCGAGTCACCAAAGGGTGAGGTCACCTCCAAGGTATAGTACGGTTCAAATTCTCTAAAAGTCACATTTATACTCACAGACTCTTCTCTGTTGGGCTCAAATAAATATACCCCTTCTGACTGACATAATAACCCACGAAAACGCACTTCACAGCTCTGGGATCCAGCTTCGCTATTGATCGTCCATTATCTCTCACAAAAAATATACAATCAAATGCCTTCAATGAAGAGGATCCCACCATTATCTTCTTTCAAAAACTCACAAGAAAATTGTCACTCCAACACTCTTGAGAGTATTCTGTTGATCAATTGAGCGGCTGTCAAAACAGTTTGTCCCGACAAATGTTTTGGGACATTCATCGAGATTATCATATTTCGGGCTACCTCAAGAAGTTGCCTATTCTTCCTCTCTACTATTCTATTTTGTATTTGTGTGTATGGAGATATGGTTAGATTTTGTATCCCTTGAGATGACAAATACTCCCCAAATGTCTTGTTAGTATACTTTGTCCCTTTAGCAAACCTCAATATCTTTACTATTGTATTGTATTGAGTCTGAATTATTTTATGAAAAACTTTAAAACGGGTAAGCACATCACTTCTGTTTCTCATCATATATAACCAAGTAATACGAGTAAAATAATTAATGATAGTCACAAAATATCTGTAATCATTTATCGAAGTTGTAGAACAAAGTCGCCGCACATCTGAATGCACCAAATCAATAACACAAGAACTCCTATTACCATAACTAATATAAAAATTTCTGGTATGATTACTAAACTCACAAGCATCACACTTAAGTTTTTGTTTGTCTTTTCATATAAAGACAAATACAAACGATTCAATAGACTAAATTAAACGTGCAGTTGTGATGTAGCAATAATACATCCTCCATACTCCTCCCAGATCCTCCTATTCTAGTATTTTCTATCATGAATGTCAAGGCTGAATCCATCTCCTCTCTATTCAAGTATTAGAGTCCACTATACCACGTGTCAGTCTCAGGTCTCAGGCCAGTTCCCTTCTCTTGAAAGATCACCTTATGAATTTTAAATAAAACAACACATTTTAGTTAGAGTATAATAACACTAATGGATAAAAGATTTACGGAAAGGCAGGAGCATACAAAATATTAGACAAGTCATAGAATTGGCATACCTCGTTGTACCCTTACTAACCATAGGCTATGTTGTGTCATCAGCAGTCTGAATGCTCTCTGGAATTGCTAGGTGAGTATAGAAAATTAACTCGCTATCGAGACTTGTCACATGTCGAGATGCGTCTGAATCTACTATACATTCTGGTGTTCTTGTGGTAATTATAGAGACGAGCATGTGTATCACATGTACCCTTGGCTGAGTGGGCATAAGTAGCAGTGTTTCCCTTAGATGACGATAAGGTAGATGCATACTCGGTCACATCACCTGTAGCTCTCTGCTTTCTCTTCAACATCTCCAGAAACTCGTGCTCCTCATCGATAAAAATCACTCCTGTCTCTCCCTTGGTCTCCACTATCATCTAGTTTGCCCTATAACCCCCTCTTCTAACCCCTTTGCCTCCACGATTACGGCCACGACCTTTAGACTGTCCACATCTACCCGTCTCTCTTCTTTTTTTTAGAAGGGTCTCGTCTCTCTCTCCTTGGGTGGCTTTGGATAAACCCTTCTCAGGTATCTCACTTCTCCACAGTTGTAGCACGTGCGTGTCTCCTTATGGATATCTGTCATACTTGAGCTTGAGGCAGCCAAAGTTGATCGCATACCCAAAATTTCACTCGACTTAGAATGTAATCTCACGTGAATCTCTTCCTCTATCAGTGAGGAATCATTGCATTGGCTAGAAGGACTAATCTTCTATAATCAAAGGTCGTGTTCGGATGAGCTAGAGACTGTGTAGTCCTCATTTGTGTAAAGATATCTCTCTTCTTGCATCTTGGATCACCATAGCTCGACATAAGTGAGAAGTGATCAAGATTTCGCCATAGTCGCTCCAATTATATGGAGTACTCTTGAATCAATCTATCACCCTATATCACTGTCTCTAGGTCACGCTGAATCCGAAATACCCTCATGTGGTTTTCAGTTCCAGCATAGGTTCTTTTCAGCTTTTCCCGGATGCCCTTCACTTTTCAAATGTCATCCACTGATGAGGCAATCGATGGAACCTTAGACTTCAGACATCTGGTGTAAAGTAAGGGGTGTGTGATTCTTCACTCATCCCCCTCAGCACTATCAATCTCTGGCTCGGCCTGGACTCCCGTCAGATACCCTTTAGTCTCTTTTCTACTAGAATAGCCTCGATCCGACGTGACCAACTCAAATATGTGACCGGTCTATCAAGTTTCATATCTACAGTGGGGAAATCTAGCTTCACCTGTGTCGAAGCACGTGTTGAGGTAGTGGCTCCTGTCAAGACTCTAGATCCCTGTATGAGTCTGACCAAGACCTTCAGAACTTTAGGATCTATCTTCCTCAAAAGTTTCAATCATTTACCTACTGCAATATCTCTTTCTTCTGGCATCTCGACCATAAGGATCCAAGTCTAAATCAAACAAAAGAGGGAGCAAGCTAGCAACAAAAGTTCCACAACTTCTCGATGACACCTCTCCTGCCATCCCTTTCTAAATCCTGTCTCCATTTCATGACAATATTTTCGGGATATAGTCGCGTTTAGGCTAGCAAGTGAAGCGACGGCGAGGTCGCAGCTAACAAGGGAAGCAGTGCGAGATCGCAACACAGAAGGCCTATCTTTCTCGTCTTCTGCTCTATCTTCCCAGCCCGCACTGGTAAGCCACAACCCACAAAGAAGCAACGATGGGATCGCAGCACAAAAGGATTCCCAAATCTTCGCTAGGGCTTGGCTCTAATACCAAGTAAAAATTATTGCTCAAAAAGACCACTTCTATTCTTAAGGACTTGGGCTTATATAGAACCTTACAATTTTCCTTACAAATGAATTCCTAGACTTCTTCTATATTTCCTATTTACAAATAGGGCCCTAAACTATGTACAATTCTCAACAAAAATTAAACTTATATGCCACAAATTGGATGGTTGGGAGCTAAAGGTTGTAGTAGATGATAAAATAGTTGATGATCTTCCTAATTTAATTTTATATTGTCACAATAATCTACATTTCTTGTAACCTTCACCATTAGTTGAACTCATTATCCTTAATTGGCACATAAATTTATCAACCTAAATCAGAAACCATTCAATATTATGCAAAAAGCTTGCATGTGCCGATAAGCAAATGATCACAGCCTACTTAATTTTGAATTTTTGGGCGTTCATTTAGAATTTAGAATAATAATTTGCTTGATCCAAAATTTTAACAGGAATATTATGAACTCATGATATTTTGCCCACTTATAAAACCTTTTAAAAAAGCAAAGCATCAATTGCCCTTACAAATTCGATGTAATGAAGTCTTGAGAAAATATAATTTGCTTAATGCAATCTTTAGGCTAGAACAACTTAAAAAATCGTTGCTCATAATAACGATCAAGGAAAATGTTTTTATTTATTTCTCTCTTCATTAAGATTTCTTGAAACTAAGCATGGCCAGAGTTTCTCCACATATCAACTTTTACATGTGATATCAATATTTTTGTTTTAATTATCCTAATAATTGCAGATCGACAATCATTTTTAAACACATCAAAGTGGATTGAGGAAGTTCGCACGGAACGTGGTGGTGATGTTATCATTGTCCTTGTGGGAAACAAAACTGATCTTGTGGACCAAAGGTTACACATCTGTGTTAGTTTTCTGTTTTGAAGGGTGTTTCGTGTTTTTCTACGCCTAGATTTTTTGGTTTAAATATTTGAGCTGCACTTCTATGGAATTAATTTAAGTTTCTTTCTACAGCTTTATATCTTACGCTATGGAATTAATTTAACTTTCTTTTACATTACATTTTAGGTTGCCATTTCCAAAGATAATACCAGCTATTATCATGTTAGGTTTTATTTATTTATTTATTTTTGTGGGCTGTTGAAAAAACATCCTAGACTGCTTATTATGAGATGGAAAAATTTAGCATCTTGTTTATTGTACCATATCAATAATAGTTGTGCTATGAGCAGAGTGGAGAGTTGAGAGTAGGAAAAAGTGTTATAATTGGAGGGGAGAGTTGAATGTAATAAAGTTTGAAATTGTTATATTACCAAAAATTTCATCTAACCAAATATAAAATTTAAGACTTTCGAAATTTTAAAGCAACCAAATACTTGAACTAGAATATTTGAGGGTTGATTTTGTGATTGTTCAACTTCAAATTTTAGTTGACTTTAACATGAGCCCAATGCATTGATAAATCTTTAATGAGAGTCGAAATGCAGCCTAAATCAAGCACCTGAATGTGTAACTTCAAACTTGTTGAGGTTATTTAAGGGAGAAAATATACTCTAAATTTGACATTCTTATTACTGAATTAAGTGCACTGATGGGCTATTTCTAATAAGCCTAAGATTGTGTAATTTCAGCCTTTAAGGCACTTCAGGCCTATTTGGGATCCAGCTTAATTTTCTTTTTAAGATTATGTTTGTTTGCTGTTTTCATGTACTTTTATTTTTGTTTTTAAAATAAATCAACTTGCTTTTAAAAACACTCGAGACAAATAAATATTATTTTTGAGTTTTTAAAAAAAGTTTATTTGTTTTCAACATGACAAAAATGTTTATTTCAAATTAAAGATAAACGAAAAAGAATAAAAAGGATTTGTAGTGTGTTAGATGAGACTATCACTGCCCTAAAAGGACTTGTAGAAAACTGTATTTACATCTAACTTAAGGGAGATATAAGAGAGGGGAAAGGTCAGATATTTTGGCACGATTTTCTCGATTAACAATTATGTAGACTGGAAGTCCTTCATCAAACAATCCTTCATATGAGAGGCCGAATTAGAGAGCTACCATTGTTAGATTTCAACTGATTTAATAGTTGGGCTTGGTATGTAGATGATAGAAATGTTTGTTCCTATCTTAGGAGCCATGGCTAGAATCCCTGCTACTGTTTCAAATGATGAAATTATTTTCCAGTATTCAGGAGTGTTCAGAACCATCCCCTTTTTTGCTCCATCCACACTTTCCCACGGCTCAATTTTCTGCCACGTTTCACCCCCATCCCTGATGTTGGGGAAAAATTTTTCAACATAATGATGCCATCTTTTTTTGTTAAAGCTAAAACTTTGCATGCTAGAATTATATTTGTAAACGTTCTGCTTATTTGGGATAGAATCATAATTATGTAACTTTAATAAATCGAACAATAAAGTTGCAGCTTACGTAAGCTTAATTCTTTGCATGAATGGCTGTGTATTTCTTTGTTTTCTGCAGCCCAAATTGTTTACCTGACTGACAACTGTCGGAATTCTTTAAGATTCATTTGGGATCAATTTTGTTTTTGTTTTTATTTTATTTTTTTTGTTTGTAAAAGTATGTTTAACATATTTTCCTAGAACACCCAAAATAATTTTTAAGTGTTTTGAGTGTTTTAATTTTTAAAAAACAATCATATGCAAATCCAATATGTCAAATATGTTTTGTTTCAAATTAAAGCATAAATAAAATAAAATAAAAAGAAGAAATAAAAAGCATAAAACAAAAGTGATCCCAAATGGCCTCTTTAGTGAATGCAAATTTTGTTGTAGTGATGGGCTTTAACCTTGCCGCAGCTAAACAAACCTTTGCATGGTCTATAAGCCAAGTATTGCTCTAATATTCTTACTAACCAAAGAATGATGCAGCACATAAGCCTTGTGCTATTAATTAATTGCATTTATTCATTTGATGAATGTTTTTAGTTCTCTCAAGTCTTAACAATTTGCCATTAGTACTTGTGGAACTTTCCTTGGTTCCTTCTTTTTTTTTTTTTCTAACTCAAAATTTAACAGACAAGTCTCTATAGAAGAAGGTGAAGGCAAGTCTCGAGAACTCGGAGTCATGTTCATAGAGACCAGTGCCAAAGCAGGATTCAACATAAAGGTCTGATTCAAATTTTTTTCTCCTTCTCCAGTTCTCTTCACATTGGGATTTACATACATATCACAAAGTTCTTATGTATTATATATCTAACCCATACCTTGATATTTACATATATAAAACCCAAATCTTCAAGCCACTTAAAAAATATCAGCAACATTATCATCTTTTTAAATTAAACACATCTTTTCATGTGTATANAAGCCTTGTGCTATTAATTAATTGCATTTATTCATTTGATGAATGTTTTTAGTTCTCTCAAGTCTCAACAATCTGCCATTAGCACTTGTGGAACTTTCCTTGGTTCCTTCTTTTTTTTTCTAACTTGAAATTTAACAGACAAGTCTCTATAGAAGAAGGTGAAGGCAAGTCTCGAGAACTCGGAGTCATGTTCATAGAGACCAGTGCCAAAGCAGGATTCAACATAAAGGTCTGATTCGAATTTTCTTCTCCTTCTCCAGTTCTCTTCACATTGGGAAATACAGACATGTCACAAAGTTCTTATGTATTTATATATCTAACCCATACCTTGATATTTACATATATAAAACCCAAATCTTCAAGCCACTTAAAAAATATCAGCAATATTATCATCTTTTTGAGTTAAGCACATCTTTTCATGCGTATTTTTTGATGTGAAGAAACATTATATAAGTAAATATCAAATTTTAAATTGTAAATACATACGAGNACAGTGGTGAGATCTAGCTTCACCTGTGTCGGAGCACGTGTTGAGGTAGTGGCTCCTGTCAAGACTCTAGATCCCTGTATGAGCCTGACCAAGACCTTCAGAACTTTAGGATCTATCTTCCTCAAAAGTTTCAATCATTTACCTAATGCAATATCTCTTTCTTCTAGCATCTCGGCCATAAGGATCAAGTCTAGATCAAGCAAAAGAGGGAGCAAGCTAGCAACAAAAGTTCCACAACTTCTCACTGTCATCTCTCCTGTCATCCCTTCCTAAATCTCGTCTCCACTTCATGACAATATTTTCGGGATATAGTCGCGTCTAGGCTAGCGAGTGAAGCGACGGCGAGGTCGCAGCAAGCAAGGGAAGCAGTGACGAGATCGCATCACAGAAGGCCTGTCTTTCTCGTCTTCTGCTCTATCCTCCCAACCCGCACCGGTAAGCCACAACCCACAAAGAAGCAATGATGGGATCGCAGCACAAAAGGATTCCCAAATCTTGGCTAGGGCTTGGCTCTAATACCAAGTAAAAATTATTGCTCAAAAAGACCACTTCTATTCTTAAGGACTTGGGCTTATATAGAACGTTACAATTTTCCTTACAAATGAATTCCAAGACTTCTTCTATATTTCCTATTTACAAATAGTGCCCTAAACTATATACAATTCTCAACAAAAATTAAACTTATATGCCACAAATTGGAAGGTTGGGAGCTAAAGGTTGTAGTAGATGATAAAATAGTTGATGATCTTCCTAATTTAATTTTATATTGTCACAATAATCTACATTTCTTGTAACCTTTACCGTTAGTTGAACTCATTATCCTTAATTGGCACATAAAGTTATCAACCTAAATCAGAGACCATTCAATATTATGCAAAAAAATTGCATGTGCCGGTAAGCAAATGATCACAGGCTACTTAATTTTGAATTTTTGTGCGTTCATTTAGAATTTAGAATAATAATTTGCTTGATCTAAAATTTTAACAGGAATATTATGAACTCATGAGATTTTGCCCACTTATAAAACCTTTTAAAAAAACAAATCATCAATTGCCCTTACAAATCTATGTAATGAAGTCTTGAGAAAATATAATTTGCTTAATGCAATCTTTAGGCTAGAATAACTTAAAAATCGTTGCTCATAATAACGATCAAGGAAAATGATTGTATTTATTTCTCTCTTCATAAGATTTCTTGAAACTAAGCTTGGCCTGAGTTTTCCCATATATCAACTTTTAGGTGTGATATCAATATTTTGGTTTTAATTATCCTAATAATTGCAGATCGACAATCATTTTTAAACACATCAAAGTGGATTGAGGAAGTTCGCACGGAACGTGGTGGTGATGTTATCATTGTCCTTGTGGGAAACAAAACTGATCTTGTGGACCAAAGGTTACACATCTGTGTTAGTTTTCTGTTTTGAAGGGTGTT
>JXCR01135538.1:4281-14806 GCA_002079205.1 Phalaenopsis hybrid cultivar | reverse complement strand
GTTGATTTTGTGATTGTTCGACTTCAAATTTTAGTTGACTTTAAAATGAGCCCAACGCATAGATAAATCTTTAATGAGAGTTGAAATGCGGCCTAAATCAAGCACCTGAATGTGTAACTTCAAACTTGTTGAGGTTATTTAAAGGAGAAAACATACTCTAAATTTGACATTCTTATTACTGAATTAAGTGCACTGATGGGCTATTTCTAATAAGCCTAAGATTGTGTAATTTCAGCCTTTAAGGCACTTCAGGCCTGTTTGGGATCCAGCTTAATTTTGTTTTTAAGATTATGTTTGTTTGTTATGTTTTCATGTACTTTTATTTTTGTTTTTAAAATAAATCAACTTGCTTTTAAAAACACTCGAAACAAATAAATATTATTTTTGAGTTTTTAAAAAAAGTTAATTTGTTTTCAACATGACAAAAATGTTTATTTCAAATTGAAGTATAAACGAAATAGAATAAAAAGGACTTGTAGTGTATTAGATGAGACTATCACTGCCCTAAAAGGACTTNTTATTTTTGTGGGCTGTTGAAAAAACATCCTAGACTGCTTATTATGAGATGGAAAAATTTAGCATCTTGTTTGTTGTTTCATATCAATAATAGCTGTGCTATCAGCAGAGTGGAGAGTTGAGAGTAGGAAAAAGTGTTATAATTGGAGGGGAGAGTTGAATGTAATAAAGTTTGAAATTGTTATATTACCAAAAGTTTCATCTAACCAAATATAAAATTTAAGACTTTCGAAATTTTAAAGCAACCAAATACTTGAACCAGAATATTTGAGTGTTGATTTTGTGATTGTTCGACTTCAAATTTTAGTTGACTTTAAAATGAGCCCAATGCATAGATAAATCTTTAATGAGAGTTGAAATGCGGCCTAAATCAAGCACCTGAATGTGTAACTTCAAAATTGTTGAGGTTATTTAANTCCCACACCGAGCAGCAATCCGGTGGATGCGCCTGCTAGAACTTATGAACTACATGGTTAAACCAGCACTAACCAGCAGAGATCGTTTACAAGCCTTGTACCTTTGCTGGCTTAGAAACCTAGTTCCTCTTTCATTCCTCTTTGATTGCATCATGGGGAACTTGAATATTTTTGTTTACTTGCGAGTTTTCTTAAAATGGGACATTCATTTATTCAGCCTTTTTTTATTATTTTTTTTTATTTTATAGGTCTTCTTGAATCATAAGAACATTCTGGTGGGCTTGGTCAACATTGGGTTCGGGGTAGAAATTTTCATGAAACTATGTGGTTTTATTTGGCAATGCCCTTTTAGTTATATTTCTAAAAAAATGTTATGCTATAAACTTTGATTTATGGATGAAATATAAAGAGGTGTGATGATGCGCTTGCAATTTTTTTTTTCTATTTTTCTGCTATTTTGGGCAATACATTTGAAGGTTAGTTATAGATAATTCAATCGGCAAATGATAAAAGGTGAATTCGAAGTCTATATCCTTTGGCGTCTGGTCAGCAACAAGTGGTCTTTTTGTCCACTCCATTATTATTATTATTTCTTTTTTTATTAGAAGATTGATCGGTTGATGCAAAAACATTAAGGGGCTGTCTGGCAAAGGATTTAGAGCAGGATTTAACCTGAATGTAGGCTAAATCTATTGCCAGACGGTCATTTTGGACAAAATAAAGTTGCAGGTTTGATAAATCCGGATTTCATGGCTTTTAGCCTTAAATCTTTGGATTTTCTAAATCCCATGAATCGGTGGATTTACATGATTTGGAGGAAGTGATATTCGATTTGTTTTACTTTTTGCGAAAGGGTTATGCGTGGTTTTCAGGATTTAATAAATCTGTTACGAAGCGGTTTTTCATATTTAAACCATTCAGGACTTAATAAATCCGGGATTTACTAAATCCTAATAACTTATGGGGCTTTTTGGCTGCAAGTGGGATTTAGTAAATCATGCAAATCCAAATTTATGGAATCCTGAAAGGGTTAAATCCTGAAAATTATTTGGTATGTCGGTAAATCGAGTGTATCCTGGGAAATTGTTCAGTAGACTTTTGCAGGATTTATTAAAAAGAAGAGATTTTTATGCATAAGAAAAGTAAATTATATCACCTTTGGGGCTGAAGCTAACAAAGATTTTTATCATCTTTAAACAAAGTGTGCCAAAAATAAGAATAAAACAGAATCATGTTACAAATTATGCCTACAGCAACCAAATGAAATAAAATTTTACATTGCATAGCTAGAAAATGTAAATAATTTGCAACCATAGAGATAGTCATGTTGCCAAACATGGAGGAAACACAATAAAAGATCACTGCATCTCCATATACTAAGCCTTATGAAACGGATCGACGCCTTTGAGTCAACATCTGCGAAAAAAAATGTAATTATTAACTTTCTTTTGGAAGAAATAAATATATATTTTTTAATAATGATTCTTACATGTGCTTCGCAAATATTGCTAGCTATTTCATGTCTAACAACTTCCCCTCAAAGTCTTTCGCTAATTGTTGCATGCAAATTTGGATTTTCGTCGTTGCTTTCTACCTCCTCATCATGTGACTATCATATTCTATCTCATTTTGTGTCATATTAAAATATAAATCATACCCATGGTGTTGGTCAATGAAATTATGTAATATTGCGCAAGCAATGACAATATATATATGAACCGATAAAGAAAAATGATGAATACGTGTAGCACTTGAAACATTGCTTTCCAAATGCCAAATGTCCTCTCAACAACATTTCATAACCGAGCATGTCGATGATTATACAATTTTGTTCTAAGGAATTTCTTTTGGAGGCATTATCACGATATTCACTCAAATGATAGCAATAATCTCTAAACGGTGCCAAAATCCTATCTGTATTTGCATATCTAGAATCTACCATGTAAAATTTGTTATCAGGTATTCTAAAGTCTCCCTCTTCCACTGCCCAACGCAAAACCCTCATATTTGCTGCAAAACCTACATATAAAAATTGTCGATCAAAAGAGGCTGATGTGAAATTTCTATTGTAATATTTGTTATGTGAAGCTCTGCTCACAATTCTTGGGATTTGTATACAATCTATTGCACCTATGATTTTTTTACAAAATGGATAAAATTGTTGGTTATTGCGTATGAAATGATGACATTCTGTCTCTTTTCTTTGACAATCGATGGGGATGAAAAAATAAATATTTGTCCGTCGTTTTTGTGTGACATACCTTGAGCGTCGGTTATGTATCGGTTAGGCATCAATAAAAATGTCCATCAACTAGTCTTCAATTTTGCCTACAAATAAGTTTAAAACCGTTGCATAGCCACAGAAGGTCATTAGAAACCTGTAGCATAATGAAAAATAAATAAATTCTTTTTTTCTTATTTACATTACCACATCTACTATCACAACATTTAATATATAATTTCAATCATTTAACAAAATAACATAGCTATCAAACAGTAATTTATCCAGTCAAATAATGAAATAAATAAAATGTATTTACTTTAAATTATGTTCATCACTGTTCACATAAAAAATATATGTCCAAATTTATATAACATAAGAAAAAAAGAGAAAAACCCCTCATAATCAGCCTCCTCATCAACGTCGTGCTCATTGTTCTCCGCCACTTCCTCCTCCAATACTGTTGTTGTCTTGTCGTGCTCCCTCATCCGTTGCCGGAAGGCATCCAACTCAACCTTCAGCTTGGGCTCTATGTTGGCCTCTAGCTCCGACCTCATTTTAGAGAAGTGGGCCTCCATCTCGATAGAGAATGCCGCAACACATATGGAGATCCCCTCATCCTGTGTCGTAGAGGTAGAATCTGAAGATACACTGGTGAAGGGGTGAGCATCATATACAAACCCCTGCAATCTGAACCCATAAACTCGACACCTTCTTCTTCTCTCCCGCAGCCTCCCTCCAAAGGTTGTACTCAAAAGGATAATGCTCGTGGATCTTAATATCTCGCCATACCTGAGATCGACTCTCCTTCAGGTGTTGGAATCTCTTCTACAAATAAAAGTAGTTACATTCAGTTAGAGCTAGCATATATTAACTTCAAACTAGTTTAACTCATCAATTAGTTGGGTGGCATGGGATCTGTCTTTGATTTAGGAATGGTCTGACTGCCTCTAATGGGTGCGCTCATGTACATCGGCGATGGATAGCTCTCGTTCAATCTCCACAGTCTGTCCATAAAATGAAATTGTTAGAATACATCTTTGAACTATAAAAAATCATATAGAACAAATGAAATTTTAATAGCCTCCTCTTGTATCATGTATGTTGGAGCGCCCCACCAGTATGCTTTAAGGGCCCGGCCTCCACATTCCAACCACCTATTCTATTTTTTTTGCTCCCTCTTCTTCTGGTAGTCTGGTGAATCCAAGGCCTTAAACAGCATGGAAAAAACATTCTCTCCGAGCCATGGAGGACTCTGTTTTGATTTCCAAATATGTCTCAGAGGCCATGACTGCCTTTACGCTCGAACTTATGCCAAATGCGTGCCTCGTGCTCATAGCACCAAGAGAATTGTTTCTACAAATATTACAGGAATTATGTTCAATTGATAACAAAAAAATAAAACATAAGTTATTCGTGAAAGATACTTATCGCAAACTTCTGAAACGAAAGACCATCGGGATCTCCTTCCACAACAAGTATGTTGAGTCATACTTGCTTTGAATGGTCGTGGAATAGAACCTTAAAACAATAATTTGCTAGTTTTATATGCAAAGATTACTAACAATATTTTAAAAAAAAACTTTTGTGTTGCCGACATACTTGATGCGGTAGCTGCTACCTATCGGCTCTTGCTCAATAGAGGCAGCATGAGCCTCTGATGCACTCAACTCTGCTACAATNGTTGCCTTTGAGTCAACATCTGCGAAAAAAAATGTAATTATTAACTTTCTTTTGGAAGAAATAAATATATATATTTTAATAATGATTCTTACATGTGCTTCACAAATATTGCTAGCTATTTCATGTCTGACAACTTCCCCTCAAAGTCTTTTGCTAATTGTTGCATGCAAATTTGGATTTTCGTCGTTGCTTTCTACCTCCTCATCATATGACTATCATATTCTATCTCATTTTGTGTCACATTAAAATATAAATCATACACATGGTGATGGTCAAGGAAATATGTAATATTGCGCAAGCAATGACAATATATATATGAACCGATAAAGAAAAATGATGAATACGTGTAGCACTTGAAACATTGCTTTCCAAATGTCAAATGTCCTCTCAACAACATTTCGTAACTGATCATGTCGATGATTATACAATTCTGTTCTACGGAATTTCTTCTGGAGGCACTATCATGATATTCACTCAAATGATAGCAATAATCTCTAAATGGTGCCTAAATTCTATTTGTATTTGCATATCTGGATCTACCATGTAAAATTTGTTATCGGTTATTCTAAAGTCTCCCTCTTCCACTGCCCAACGCAAAACCCTCATATTTGCTGCAAAACCTACATATAAAAATTGTCGACCAAAAGAGACTGATGTGAAATTTCTATTGTAATATTTGTTATGTGAAGCTCTGCTCACAATTGTTGGGATTTGTATATCATCTATTGCACCTATGATTTTTTTACAAAATGGATAAAATTGTTGGTTATTGCGTATGAAAGGATGACATTCCGTCTCTTTTTTTTACAATTGATGGGGATCAAAAAAAAAATATTAGCCCGTTGTTTTTGTGTGACATACCTTGAGCGTCAGTTATGTATCGGTTAGGCATCAGTAAAAATGTCCATCAACTAGTCTTCAGTTTTGCCTACAAATAAGTTTAAAACCATCGCATCGCCACATAAGGTCATTAGAAACCTGTAGCATAAGGAAAAATAAATAAATTCTTTTTTTCGTATTTACATTACGACATCTACTATCACAACATTTAATATATAATTTTAATCATTTAACAAAATAACATAGCTATCAAACAGTAATTTATCCATTCAAATAATGAAAAAAATAAAATGTATTTACTCTAAATTATGTTCATCACTGTTCACATAAAAAATATATGTCCAAATTTACATAACATAAGAAAAAAATAGAAAAACCCCTCATAATCAGCTCCTCATCAATGTCGTGCTCATTGTCCTCTGCCACTTCCTCCTCCTCCAATACTGTTGTTGTCTTGTCGTGCTCCCTCATCCGTTGCCTGAAGGCTTCCAACTCAACCTTCAGCTTGGGCTCTATGTTGGCCTCCAGCTCCGACCTCATCTTAGAGAAGCGGGCCTCCATCTCGGTAGAGAATGCCGCAACACATATGGAGATCTCCTCATCCTGTGTCGTAGAGGTAAAATCTGAAGATACACTGGTGAAGGGGTGAGCATCATAGACAAACCCCTACAATCCGAACCCGTAAACTCGACACCTTCTTCTTCTCTTCAGCAGCCTCCCTCCAAAGGTTGTACTCAAAAGGATAAAGCTCGTGGATCTTAATATCTCGCCATACCTGAGATCAACTCTCCTTCAGGTGTTGGAATCTCTTCTACAAATAAAAGTAGTTACATTCAGTTAGAGCTAGCATGTATTAACTTCAAACTCGTTTAACTCATCAATTAGTTGGGTGGCATGGGATCTGTCTTCGATTTAGGAATGGTTTGACTGCCTCTTATGGGTGCGCTCATGTACATCGGCGATGGATAGCTCTCGTTCAATCTCCACAGTCTGTCCATAAAATGAAATTGTTAGAATACATCTTTGAACTATAAAAAATCATATAGAACAAATGAAATTTTAATAGCCTCCTCTTGTATCACGTATGTTGGAGCGCCCCACCAATATGCTTTAAGGGCCCCATGCCTCCACATTCTAACCACCTATTCTATTTTGTCTGCTCCCTCTTCTTCTGGTAGTCTGGTGAATCCAAGGCCTTAAGCAGCATGGAAAAAACATTCTCTCTGAGCCATAGAGGACTCTGTTTTGATTTCCAAATATGTCTCAGAGGCCATGACTACCTTTACGCTCGAAGTTATGCCAAATGTGTCTCGTGCTCAGGGCACCAAGAGAATTGTTTCTGCAAATATTACAGGAATTATGTTCAATTGATAACAACAAAATAAAACATAAGTTATTTGTGAACGATACTTACCGCAAACTTCTGAAACGAAAGACCTCGAAAGACCATCGGGATCTCCATCCACAACAAGTATGTTGAGTCATACTTGCTCTGAATGGTATCTTGAATGATATGAATAGTTTGGGTTGTGGAATAGAACCTTAAAACAACAATTTGCTAGCTTTATATGCAAAGATTACTAACAATATCTTAAGAAAAACTTTTGTGTTGCCAACATAATTGATGTGGTAGCTGCTACTGTCGGCTCCTGCCCAGTAGAGGCAGCATGAGCCTCTGATGCACTCAACTCTGCTGCAATTAGGGTGGAGNTGGCGGGGGCAAGTTTGGGTGCATTGACGGGGGCTGAGGTGGGTTTTGGGGCAGTGGTGAGGCCGGTGGTTGAGGTAAGGGTAGGGGTGGGTGTGGGAGCGGGAATGGGAGTGGGTGTCAAAGTCAGACGGCCTCTTCTGACATTCTTCTTCATTAGATAGCGTTGTGGTCCCCCCCTCCCCCTTCACTGGGGAGGGAGACCATCCCAGCCTCCAGTCAACATCTTCAATAAGAAGAATAAATTTTATTAAGTAGTGCACATAACACATACTAAGTAATAAAATAAAAACAAAATAGTATGTAATAAACATAAAACACATAAGTACGCAATAGGCAGATAGATGAAATTGTAAAGTGCAAGGTACAACTACNAGTGCACATAACACATACTAAGTAATAAAATAAAAACAAAATAGTATGTAATAAACATAAAACACATAAGTATGTGATAGGCAGATAGACAAAATTGTAAAGTGCAAGGTACAACTATTAAAACCGAAAACACAAAACTCGCAATACATTGAAATACAAAATTCAACAAAATGTACAATAAACTTACTCATCTTACTCATCATTGTCTGAAGAGTGATTGGAGGATGTAGTCATGGTTTCTTCTTTAAACGCATCGTCGGAGTCTTACTAATCAACGAGATTAATTTCTTCATATTTGCCACTAGTAACCTTTCGATTGAGCTCTTTATCAGTTGCATCAAGTGGAAAATAGAAACCTGTCGTTTCAGTTTCTTGATAGGCGGGTTCAATGTTATTCTGAATATTAATTGTGGCGCTTGGTTTACTCAAAATGACAACCGCCCAATCAACATTATCTCTTACTAGATATGGATATTGAAGATAGTAAACCTGACTCACCTATCGAGCTAGAATGAAATGATCGAACCAAGCACATTTGTATAGGAATACACTTCCTCCAATAGAGCCTGGATAAGAAAACTCAACAGCTTCTTCTAGAATCCCATAATAGTTTATCACGTCACCCATCTTATCATTTGCTTTTACACAAATGTCGAAAATAAAAGGCTTTTTTTTTTCAAACCAAAATATAGTATGAAACCTGTACCCATGTATTTCATAAATTTACCACATTTTCACGATGCATATAGGTCCCCAAGCAACATATATAAACCTTGATTTGTCACCCCATTTATCCAATCAATAATCTATTAATATTTACATAAGAAATCTTGTGTTAAGAAAATCCTCGTGCCGCATGACGATTTAATATGTCAATTTTAACACACATGCGTTGTAAACCACTAGGGAAGTTATTTTCGATCTCCATACTCATGACATTGTCTTAAATTAAATTTAACGCATCAACGAATAAACTGTTCACACATTGAAATATCATTGAAATAGTTAATCGTGATACTTTTCAGATAAATGAGCTAAAAATTATAATGAAAAATGTTTTACTCAATAAAGGATTATACTTTATCACAATTAAAAAGAACATAAAGTATCGCTGCTCTAAGTTCCTGATCATTAAGGTAATGTGATGTGTACCATCTCGATGCTTCACCTAACAGCTGAAAAACAGAAAGGGTAGATGGTGGCACCAAACCCAATGATTTTTTCGTGGACTTTTTTTTCCGTGAAATAGTAAGAGCAAGAAGTCATTGTCTCTTACAGTAAATATGTTTCACATATTGATCCTTCTAGTAGGGGCAAATTCGACACAGTTCTTTTTAATTCATTCAAAAATATAGAAAATAAATGTTGCTCAGTATAAATTACCAATATTCTTTATAAATGTGTTACTATTGTTTAGTCCCAATGTAATTACCTCTCAAATAGATACATCCAGTGGTACTGTACTGGACCTCCAATTAATATCTCATAGGGTAAATGAAAGGGAAATGCTTCATCGAGTCAATAAAACTAGGCAGAAATATTCTCTTAAGCTTGCAAAATGTTACAGGAATATTTTCTTTTAGCTGGCGAATGCTGTCAAGCTTCAAACAAGTTACACTTAGTTCCCTAAAGAATACATTGATTTCAATCAATGAATTAAGGACTTCATTAACAAACAATCAACTGCGATTGGCATCAAATTTTGCAAAATAATATAACAGTCAAGACTTTCATTCCAAAAATTTGTCTAGCACCCACATCAACACAAAGGCTCAAATTTAAAGCATACTCGCTCGGGAATTTTAATGAATGGAGTTACTCACAAATTGTTCTTCGCTGGGATAAAGTGAGCGAATATTTTTCTTTGGGCTTAATAAACTTGTCGATAGCAGTTTTTTGATCTCCAACTCCTGCATTTTACATATCTCCTTCAAATCAAGCATGATATTTCTGTTATCATTGATTTTTTTCATTAACATATATCATAGTGTTGAAGATATTATCAAAGAAATTTTTTTATGTGCATGGAATCCAAATTATGTTTGATCATGTTATCCTTCCAATAAGGTAGATCCCAAAAAATAGATTTTTTTTAATTATGTGTGACATTAAATCTAGATGGATGATGCGAAGAAAGGTCAGGACATACAACAATCTTTGGAATACCACTAACAATCTGCATTATATCTTCCCCAAATATTAGTGGAGGTGATGATGATTTCTTAATTTTATTTCGTCTGGATGCATTTATGTTTCTTCTGAAAGGATGTTCATCATCAAGAAACATATGGTAACAGTCAAATTATGATTTCTTTCTGTCATACTGAAGCGTAAAGACCTTAAATGAATTCATGTCATATGGGCAAGCTAACTTTCCTGCAGTGCTCCACCCAAATAACATTCTATATGCAGGAAAATAACTTATTGCCCACATTAATGTTGTTTATAATAGGAAATTGTGTTTTCTAGAGTATGACACCTATTTCCCAAAAAAATTGCAGCTCATCCATCAACGGCTGCAAATACATATCAATCCTCCAAAAAAAAATAGATTTTACATACATACCACCCAATTGGTATTTATTTGTACAAAAATTTTTACATGCATACCACCCAATTCCTATGGATTTGGATACGAAAAAATTTTACACACATTGTTTTACATACATGCTACTCAATTTGTATGTATTTACATGCAAGAGAAAGAGAGAAAAAGGAAAGTTTACATGTATACACCTAAATCTTAAGAATGAAAAAAAAAAAAAC
>JXCR01135536.1:28646-65613 GCA_002079205.1 Phalaenopsis hybrid cultivar | reverse complement strand
GCTTTCTTCAATTTACATTGGAAGTGAATATGCTTTCACCCATTTATTAGTCCATAACAAGCTCGCATAATCTTGATGATGAGAAGTTAAGTTGATCAAGTATGCATCCGCTGCTTAAATGCTCACTCAGATCACTTATAGGCATATGCATTTCTAAAAATCTCCTGCAACAACAGAGAAAATACTTGTTTGGATTAACTTTCCACAAATAGAAATTGTCGAAGACCTGAGATGGATCATTATACTCAGAATGAAATTTACTTCAAAAAGAAAAAGGATGATTTGAATTCTGTGTATATTTCATGGATGATCTTATATTCTTATGAAGAAAATAGAATTATATTAGATTTTAATTTAACTTATAGTTTTGTTATTGCTAATATTTTATTCAAAAAAAAGAAATGAGCATATTATTACTTGTAAGAGTGGATCTAGTAAAACACAATTTGATTATTTTCTTATGAGAAAAAAAAATATCGTCGAAAATATAAAAATTGTAAGGTCTTTACAAGTAAAAATTTAAATACTCAGCATCGATTATTAATTTTGGATTTTAAAATGTAAAGTTGGAAGATAAAAATTCCCAATAGAAATGTGGAAATATTTAGAATAGTTGAGAATTTTTTGGCTTATTAAACTTTTTAATTTTATTTTAAAAACTAAAAAGTTTCTTGAGGAGTGGAGGAAGAGTATTTTTATCTTTATTTTTTAGAATATAGGAGATGCACACGAGTGTGCAAGTTATAGATGAATTAAGTTAATCTGTCATACATTAAAATTAAAGGATATAGTGNCTTTGGGCAATTTGGCGGCGGCAGCGGGGCGAAAGCGGGCCGCGGGATTTCTGTGGCGTCTCCCGCTTTCGATCTAAATTTTAACCCTTTTCCCTCTACCTACCCTCGGTGATTCCCGCTGCTTCTCCGCGTCTGACCGTCCACCCTAGGTGATTCCCCGCTGCTTCCCTCGAGTCCCCTTCTCCTTCTCCTCTTTCGTCATCCCTCGATACCGACAGATAAGGTAATACAAGCTATTTTCTTCTTTCTTTGAGGATCTGACGAAGGATGTGCGTTTTGCGGCTCGTGATGGTTTCTCTTTCACATTTCTTTCCTGTTTCTGTCATTTCTCTTTTCTCCTCCTTCCCTGTCGTGGATTTGTTGCTTCTTAACGAACAATGGATTTAGGTAGATCTTGTGGCACAAGAGAAATTACTTCATCTAACTCTTACCTGAATAGTACCCCTAGATTTGGGATCAATTTGGCATTGTCCATCCAAGTTGCAGATCTTGCAGTACACTATTGCGGATCTGCGGTTTTGCGGTTTTGTGGCTTTGCGGTTCCTCACGGTTTTACGTTGCAGGTTTTGTGGTTTTCCGACAGAAACGTGTTGATTTGGGTTCGAATTGGCTTGTTCATACATGAATTGGTTTGTTCATACATGAATAGTTTTCCCTATTTCGGGCTTCTGTGATTGGGTTCTATCCATGTTTACTTGAATTGGTTTGTTCATACATGCGTAAAAGTTTCTTGGAGGTCTGCTTGATCAGTATCCTATGGCAGATTCGGGATAATGAGATGTTTGCTTATGGCAGATTTGCATTAGACCGATGCTTCTGTTGAGGAGGGGAGGGAGGAATTGAAGCTAATCCATATGAATATCCAGTGTTTTCACGTTGGAATTATAGCTACTGCCTTTAAAAATATATAAATTGGGCTTATTTCGTTTGGTTCATGTAGAACTTCTGATTAGTTTGTGAAGGAAAAAAAAAAGNTCGTGTTGTTCGTGTTCGGCTTGTTAACTTAATGAACGAGTCGAACACGAGCTTCTTAACGAGCCGAAATAGAACAGCGAGCCGTTTTGATAGCCCTACTTGTAATGAGTTCTTGTAGCTGTTGTTGCAATTCCTTATACCATGCAGGTCTTAATCTGTAGGCCGGTCGCTTGGGCAACACTGATTCTGGTATGAGATCTACGATGTGATGAATGCCCCTTAGTGGTGGCAATCTCTCTATAAGAATCTCGGTGATCACATCTTGAAATTCATGCTGTAATGGCTTTAGTGGTGTTGGTATCTCACTCTCCTCTGTTCCCTCTAGCAGGGCTAATGTCAGTGCCACTGGAGGATCTCAAACTGATTATATGAAGGTGGCCCTTGGGACTAATGCCTTCTCAGTGTCGCTTACACCTCTCACATGCTTATCAGGTAAAAACATGATGCGTTTCCCATTCTTTTTAAAGGAGAAAGTATTTTGAAGCCGTCATGCTGAGTCTTGAGGCCGAACTATTAAGGTTTCCCCAATAGAATATGGCATGCGATCATCGGAACCACCTCACACATATTAAGCCTTGGGACTAATGCCTTCTCAGTGTCGCTTACACCTCTCTACCGGAATAGTTGAGCAATCGCTGCAGATCCACACATATCTTGTTTCCCTTCTTTAACCAGGTAAGGGAGTAGGACTAGGAATGTTTATGCGTGACTAATTCTAATTTTTTCACCATCACAGAGGATACCAAATTTTCACAACTTCTGTTGTCAATAATCAAACAACGAACATTCTCCTTCACCGTACACTTGGTGTGAAATCAGGCCTCAACTATGATTGATTTCTCTCCGGCCTGACTGCAAAACTCTCGTATGACCAACAATTCTCTCTCGTCTCTTTGGAGTTGAAGTTCTTCCTCTCGACTATTCTCTGATTCCTCATCCTCCATATCCTTGACGACGTCCTAATCTGTGAATGTGACAACTCGACTCGTAGGACAAATGGAGGCTGTGTCTGAAGCTGACACCTGAAACACCTTCTGACAAGTATTATATTGGTAGAGCTATCTTTTTCCTGCTTCTTTCCACTCTAATATGTCTTGTCATTCCCCTGTCCTGTCTTGCTAACTCGTCCCGAGATAGCTTTGTTGATCGCTGTAGCTGCAGGTGAATGCCTGACTGAAGGCTGCTGCCTGAATGAAGATTGTTGCCAGTTCTATTTTTTGTCTTTCTACCTTTAAGATTAAAGTTTGAACATCCCTGAGCAACCAGTATGACTGTAATTACATAACATTGCTTACAGCGTGCTTCAGGTCCCCCAGGTACAGGGCTATAATGTGTTTCTCTGACTAGATTAACTCAAATGTCATATGTAACTGGTCAAATTGTGTCGTGAACCTATCCACTGAAAGGTCTCTCTATTGTAGGTGGAGTCTCATAAACATGTCCCGACGGTAATTAGGTGGAAGATATTTTATTTGCATTGCTTTCTTTTTGTTTTTCCATTTGTAAGCTTATCACTGCCTTCTCTTTTTCTTTGTCTCTATAAATTCTTCCACCATAAAGAGACATTTTTTTCAATTTAATGGCTACTAATTTCACCCGTTTTTCTTCTGACACCTTATATTTTAAAGATTCGCTCAATAAGTATAGGTAGTGAATAAACCCATTTAGATTCATACCCCCATCAAATTATGGTAGATCCATTTTGATGCCGTAGTCCATGTGTCTCCATATGTGGACTCTCAGCCTCCTTTGATATTGAATTCTAAAGCGGCATGACCAATATTCCTCGTCACTGAGGTCTTCCCTGTAGAATAGATTCAGATCCTTGCTCTATCTCCTCTTTGACTCTCCAGATCACAGTCGAGGTTAATCTCTCCCTTGGTCTCATCATCAATTTCTGTGAGCCTCTGTTGAAGCCAACGAATCTCTCTTTGTAGCTTATCTCGGGAAGGTTCTGACATGTATTTCTGTGGTAGCATGATTAGGGTTTGGTTTTGGAAGGGGTGATTGAAGATAGAAAAAAAAATTAATGGAGGGGCAAGGCAGATGATAGGAAACTATAGAATATTACTAAAGTTGGGTTAGTTCTGATACCAAATGATATCAGATTTAGTCTGAAAACAAGCAGATATGATTGTTATTACTAGAAATTAGAAAGAAACACCAAGGATTCATGAAACTGGAAATAAAACGGCACAAATACAAATGTGACTCAATGGTGCGGGTGAATGCGATGAAATCTAGCGGGACAACGGGTGTGGGGATGGCTTGGAGAGGCTATGGCTGTAATTAGGTAAAGGGTAGGGAGGAGGCAGCAGCAGGACATGTGCTGGCAGGTTGTGGTGTAGCAGGGAGGATGTTCTAAGGGCGTTCGCCAGCAGGGAAAGTGCAGGAAGGCAAGGGGCGGCAGTAGCGAAGGGTAGGCTGACAGGGCGACAACAGAAATGGTGCAGGGGGAAGCTGAGCAGCAACAAAAAGGTGCAGGGGAAGCCAAGCGGCAATAGGAAGGTGCAGGGGGAGCTGAGCGGCAACATGGAAGATGTCAAATGGCGCGAGATTGACGAGATAACCACCACTTCGGAGCAGGATATATCTGGAGCACCACTCATTCTCGGATTCAACCATAATGAAGGAAAAGATGCCTGATGACGGAAGCTCTGAAATCAGGAAACACGAAACTGAACCCTAAAACACTCATACAACCTCTAAATAGAGCAAAAGGAAGTGGTGGTGGTGGTGGTGGTAGCTCCCGTCCCTTGAAAACACACAAGCAGCCTAGCATTAGGCTGGATCGAAACCTCTGCCGAACCTGTTGGCTGGTTCAGCAGGCCAAGCCACTCATCAATTTCTGTCCGATAACTTTTTTAAGTTCCCTCGTGGCCTAAAATTCTTTGCAGGGATGCTTTCATCTCGGGTTCCTCATAGCAATATCATGGATTCTCTTGGGAGTCCCATTCTTGGCTTCAAAATCTTCCTAACTCGCCTTAATGCCCTCGAGAATTGATCTTCTTATGATCAAATATGTAAAGTATATTGCAAATACTGTTTGCATCATTCTCGAGCCAAGGAAGCTGCCCTGAATCCGATAGAAATGGTTTCGCTTCTATCTTTCCAACAAATTCAATCATTTTTTGAAGTGTTGACTGTAAAAGCACAAAAGCTCGTTAGTGGTCAGGGTTGTGCTTGTATACAACAAAATTAAAAAAATAAAGAAAAAATTACATACATACCACTTAATTCCTGTATATTTACATATTTAGCTCCTAAACTTCAATTTTTACATATATAGCATCTCACCCATGCATGAAAAGGTGTATTTCACTTTTTGAAGGTTAAAATGATTGTATTTTTTATGTGATAAGAAAGCTTTAGATGGTATGAATGTAAAAAATAAAGTTTAGTTGTTTGATATGTAAATACATAGGAATTGGGTGGTATGTATGTAGATGCCCATAAAATAAAATTGAGCTGATGCAATTTTTTTACTTTACCTTAATTTGGAAAAGTAATGGTTTGATTTTCATTAAAAAATTGGCCAATTGGTTTTTAACTTGCGATCTGTTTTGGTTTGGTTTTCTGCTTCCACAAAATCGAAATGATCTTAAAACAAAACAACAGTGATTGATTTCAAAATCAATGGTACAACTCATATTTTGGAAAGTTCAGTTCTTGGAATGGTATGTAGTCCAAAGTATAGATTATATAAAATTAAGTTTTTGAAAAATTGAATCGAATTAGTTGTAAAAAACTGGCCGGTCAGTTTTCTTGACAAAAATTTAGCCATTTTGGTTTTCAGACTAAAAGAACCATACCAAAATTATTGGTTAAAGAAAGTTTGGCCATTCAGTTGACAATAAGTCAGTTGGTGTAACAAAACGAAAACCAATTGGTTCAATCATCACGATTAGCAAATCCATTGAACCGACGTGAGACACATCTCTAATAGTGTAAATTCTTTCACCTATTAGGGAAAGAGAATTCTGAGTTCCTCACACCTTCTCATTTGCAAGTCTCAGTGGAATTTGAACACTTCGCTTTGAACATCCCAAAAAGAGAATAATTTTTTCATCTCTTTTTCCAGCTAAAGTTGAGTTCTTTCTTTTCAGCAAGTGGAAGTAGGGGTCCTTCTTGCTTTCACTTAATATTCCAATTGAATGTTAGAAAGTAAGCGCAAATATTTACTCAATGGAATCAATTAGAAACTAGATATTATATGGCCAGCAGCTATATTTTCTCCATTATTCGAAAACAAAAATAAAAACTCTAATAAGAAAAAAAATGTTACTTCTGAACTTAATGTATGCCATTCCAGCTTCATTCGAAGCCTTTCAAGAGTCCATAAACACTTAAAAGTTCACTCTCATGCAAGAATGTTTTGAATTATGCAACTAAAATGAAGGAAGCTAATCAAGAAAGAAGTGGCTATTATGCACAAAAACAATTAGAAGTGGGCTCACACATCGCACCTCTCTTATTTTAGCTTGTTCGTGATGACCTATCCTTCACTTCACTGTTTACATCAAACAAAAAAATTCTAATGCTGTTTGATATTTAGATAAAATTTGATTTCATAGCTATATTTTCTCTTAATATGATTTCCTTTGTGGAGTTTGGGCTACTTTTCTAGAAGTGATCATTGAATCCACTTGCATGTATACCTTGTGAAATTGATGCATAAGAATGTTGTGCTATACTGAAATACTGATCAGGCAAACAAAATCATTCACCAAAGCATAAGATAATGATATAATAGATGAGTCTAGCCAACGAAACAAAACAAAACCAGAAGAGACATAATGACTTATTGTCACCGTATGGAATCAACCAAGCAGCGGCAGAGGCCAGTTGAAAGAGAAGAGTTAATAAAATTTTCACATATGCTTTAAATTGTGGCAACAAAAATAACCAAATGAAGACAAATTGGAGCTAACAGCATAAGCCATAGAAATCGAAATGAGATTGAAGCGTATTGTTAAAAAAATGTTCATTGTTGCCTTTAATTTCCTTAAAAAATGCAATGAAGCTGAGATTAGAGGCAGCGTGGAAGAGGGAAAGAATGTGAAAGTTGTTACCGGAGAAATAACTAGGGATTAATGCAACTTGAGCTTACAAGCACAATTCATAAGTTCATAACAACAAAAACTACAAACACTGGTGCATGATTAAAGAAGCAATTCATTTATTCCCTTCTTCCTTTTGTTCTTCCAAAAATTTGTGAAGAAAATCTTGTATGGACAAATATCAATAGGGAAATTTTTCTAGTTGGAGAAACAGCAAAAAAATTCGCTTGCACTAATAAAGACAAAACAATGACAAAAGTAACATAAATGGAGTATAACCATGGAGGCCTGCAACAAATCACAAACAAGGACTAGTCAAGGGATTTAGCTTGTTTGCAATTTATTTTATTCATTTTAAAGGCAGGTGGTTGACCATTTAAGTGTTGAAAGGAACATTTTCCTATGTTTATTTCATTTTGGAAACATTTCAATCATAATTTTCTACCTTAACATAAAAAAAAAATCACTGCCTTGCATTTCTCTTAAACTTCTAGATGTAGGCAAATGAAAGGAAGAAAGGAAGAAAAAGCCATTTTAGGAGGAGAAAAAATAAAGATTGCACTAGCATCGTTAATAATGACAAAGCACACAAATAAAGGCAAAATACACTCACCTGCTTTAAAAGAAATAAGAAACATCATAGTCTAGTCTTTTTTTTTTTTTAATTCTTTGTTTCCGCACACACACAAACGCACACATACCGCACATGCAAAACTTTGAACACAAAACCTCTTGGTTGAATGACAGCTCTCAACCACTAGGCCAATGTGACTTGCATATCATAGTCTAGTCTCTTAATTCTCCTTAAAATATGCAAAGAGCCGNTCATCTTGAATTGAAAGCAATTTAATTATGTGTCGAGCTAACTTGATTCTAAATATTTTGATTTTGGTTAAGTTTGAATTCTATATTTGGGTGACTTGAAATTGTGGAAAACATAAGAGGTGTCGGAGCTATTGAACTAAGAACCCCTATATGAGCTATGTTATGAAATACCAACCAACAAACCAACTATTGCTTTAAAAAATTTCTAGTTAAATCAATTTGAAAGTGAGAGACAATTGATCTTTGATTTTGTTAAAATGGATTTAAATTCAAATATCGATCAAAACTCTACTTGAACTTGTTTAATTTGATTTTGATTAAACCTAAATAGTAAGTGAATTTTGAGTAGTTTTTTGTTTCCCTTCATCCGACTCTACGTCAGAATCAATGTTTAGAAGACGAAACTCTGAATTGAGGCATTTTGCTTTAATGAGGTGATACATAAGTCTTCAAGCAGAACGATCCATAAGCCTCTAACTGAAAAAAAAAAAAGAACTAATAGAATTTAAACTGTCTCATTAATATTCTATAAGTACACTTTTTCACATGTTTAATATTGAGGAGTGCAAGCTAGGCGAGCTTGCATTTTTTTTTTTTCACTTTCACTCGCAATTTTCTCATCATAAAATTCATATTTTTGTTGAACTTTTTTTTTTTTTTGTATTTTCTTAGGTACTTTGACTTGATTATTTTAGGATTGTATCTTGTCTTCTAACATCAATAATTTTTTTAATAAACAATAATATAATATTATAGAAAATTAGTTAGACAAAAATATTAAAAAAATGTCAGGAGAGAAAATTAAAATGAAAAATTTCAAAAGAAGAAAAAAGAACACTAAAAATGAAATTAAGTTCAATTAAAAGACATAAAATGTTTAAAAATAATGAAATATGTATATTTTAAAAAATAGAAAAAATAAAAGTTTAAAAATGTTAACTAGTGGTATTATTAAAAAAAATCTCAGGTAATATTTAAAAATAAAAAAAGATAATGCAAAATAAGGAAAAAATGGATTTTAGTATATTTGTACCATAAGGCGAAGTCTGCCTCCATTGCCATAAGGAATTTTTTTTAATTTTTTTTTTTTTTAATAATTTGAGGAGTCTGACTAAAATGTTGTCTCAAATAAAAAGGCCAAGCCTTAAACCATTAAACTGTAAGGTTTGAGGGAAATTTTGGGAACCTTATGATGAAACATCCGACAAGATTGTGTGCCTTGAACTCTTTTTTAATCCATGGTTGGAATAAACTGTTTGTAGTGCACTTCTGTTACTCTCTTATTTTGATTGTTGCATTTACATCTTTGATAAACGAGTCATTTCATTTACATGGTGTGCTCGTGATTGCTCCATGTTAGTTTTTTAATTTTTCCCCTTGATTGAATGTTTGACTAAATTGTTCTAATTAAAAGATTATATAAATATATTATTGTCATCAATTGTCATATTCTCATTGTCATCATTTTATTTATGGTTATTGTCATCATTTTATTTATGGGTCGGCGCTGACCTTGAGATTATATTCATGGAAACTATTAGCTCTGTGTTAGGTTAGGTTTCCTATTAGACATGTAGAGTTCAAGTACTCTTCCTCAAGTCTCTTTGTCTATAATGTTAATAACTCACTTATCTATTCCAAATGAGGATTCAATGCAACCCAAAAATATTTGTAACATTTATGACAATAATTAAACTTTGGATATTCTTTATAATCAACTTCAACGTTGTTGTGGCTTATTATATAGACTTTCTCCGCTATTCTAGCATTTTTTTCTTAAAGAAGTCACAGGACAAGCACTCTAGGGGTGGGGATTCATATAGGGGTAATTCTCACGTTTACTTAATAGAATATTTTGAAACGGATGTAATTCAGCCATGACCTCTGTCAATGTTATAGTTTTGTTGATTGTGATATTAATCCTACCAACAATCTATTGCCTGCACTTCG
Source organism: Phalaenopsis hybrid cultivar (assembly GCA_002079205.1). NCBI lineage: Eukaryota > Viridiplantae > Streptophyta > Magnoliopsida > Asparagales > Orchidaceae > Phalaenopsis > Phalaenopsis hybrid cultivar. Next base: position 56,009 of record JXCR01135536.1, on the reverse strand, counting down.
GAAAAAAAATTCAATTCTAAAAATGACGAGGATGATACCCAACATTGATGTTCCCCTTTTAAATGATGGATTATAATCATTAAAACACTTCTTTTCTGATTTCTCACATTTTTTATTGATAAATTTTCAGGGAAGAAGCAAGAAATCTTTTTCCACTTTCTTGTTGTGCCTTAAGCCTGATTTTATTTTATGATGGTGTGTTTGATTTATTCATTTTTTCTATTTTCTATTTTCCTGGGTGCAATTGCTTTGATATTTCCAAGAAAGCAACTTATAATGATTGAGCAAGTGGAAAATTTACTCACCCACGAAGATACAAATCGTGTTGTGGTTGTGATTACACATTGTCACGTCACGGGTTCACCATTGAAAAACATGAGGCTCGAGGGATGCTTATAGTTTCCAAAATTAAACTTTCAGTGCAGGAGAACTAGAGACGTGGTGTTCATTATCTCAAATATTATTTGGTCATTTGGTTTGAAGTTTCAGAGAACATATTAGAATTTTTATTTCCATTTCATAGAATAAGTCCTCATAAATGATAATCAACCTGAGTCTAGATTTATTTCTATCTGGTCAATTCCATACATACCGGCTGGACTGAATAAGTAAATGACGCTCTATTTGATTAATCGGGGGAAAAAAGGACATTGATTACCCATGTACCGTATCATATATAGAATATCTATTGCTGTGAACTAGGAGAAAAATTTTTGTAATTCCTACATATATAAAATATCTATTGTTGTGAACTAGGAGATGAATTGTTGTAATTCCTACATTTATAATGGTAGACCTGAACAGGCTTTGCAGGTTGATGACATTAAGTTGGAAGAAGTTGGCCCAAAGTTTGAGCACCATGAAATGTTTCCTTCTCGGACTAACACAGGTCAGTAAAATGCATTTTTTGATCTAAATGTTTCATTAATCTCTGTAGTTCTTATATCAGTTATCTTAAACTTTTTCGTCATAACCGTTTAGTAATAAATTTCGGTAGCTTGTATTTCAATTGTCTCAATTCTGCTATTCCTTTTTTTTTGCAACACTTTCAAGATTTTTTTTAACCAAATATGCCTAAATTGAGGCCCTATAACGCAGGAGTTTTTTCCAGACAGTTTTCTCGCTCTACTGTAGCAACTACAGCACTTAGGGAGAACATATAGTGGGGAACGGGAGTTGGGCCACCGGAACAATCCCGTTTTCCTCTCTTATTCTTCCTTGCCTATTATCATTCTTTCATTTGTAGTCTTTCCTTATGTATGTGTGTATTAGGGTTTGAATTTGTACTTTTTTGGTGTATTTTGTTTAGGAAAGTTGCTGACGTTCGTTTTTACCCTTTGAGGGTTGTATCCGATGGTTTGGGTGGTGCTCCGACTGTATATCTCTCATGAGGAAGTGTTTATCTTCCTTATTCGCCTATCGCATCCTCCCCACACCTTTCCCCACCGCCATTTCTTGCTGTAGTTGCCCGGAATAGTTTCCAACGCTACTCTTCCTGCAGTTTCTGCATTCCAGCCCACATTTCATATGATTCAAGGGCTTCTTCTTGCTGCCATCGCTGTAACAGTCATCATAAATCCTCCCTCATTCCCACCCGCTGATGTCCTTGTCATTCCAGGCCACGTCCCTGCCGCTTAACTGCTGTTCCAGCCCTCTTGCACTGCCTCCCGACCACTTATCCGCTATTCCACCCGGCGGGAACTCAAATTCCTTGTTGCTGCCCAGGAAAGTAGGGACTAGCTGTTCTATTGTCATCTCCGCCCACTTACTCCATGTTCCCTCCTTACCACCACCTTCCAAACCTCCGCCAATCACCACCACCACCCCGAGATCCCACCCTAGTTTGATTATTTGTGTCATGCATGTTGCTCAAATTTCTGGGCGCTATATTGTTGTATTTTCCTTTTTAAGTGTGTTGATTATAACCACTTATTTTTCGGTAATAATATAATTTTTATTATCATGGTTTGGGTTAACTCCAGTATCATTTAATATTAGAGCTAGCCTAATTTTAGTCATATCCGAGAATTTTTCAGCATCCTCCTTACCCCCCTCTTCTACTAAAATTTTTTTCTTTCCTATTCCCAAACCTTAACCACATTTTGACCTAATCCTAATTCTTCTTTGCTGATTTTCAACATCAACAACCTCAAATCAAATTCTCGAAACCGTCGATTAGTCTACTACACCCTATTTCACCTTCCAACTCTAAACCCTTACCATGCCACCAAGGAGATACACACTCGAGCCTACCCGGGAAGAGATATAGTGGGAGATCCGTTGACTTCAGTGGAGGCTTTCAGACATTGATGATGAAATCCAGTGGAAGATTACCCTCGATCGGGGTCGGGATAGTCGAAGGGGAGCCAGAAACGAGGATCAGAATCCCTTCCATCGAGAGGACATTAGTGATGCAGAAGACCGACCACGATGTTGTGGAATCTACTATTAGAGGAGGCTAAGAGAAGAGTCAACATATGAAGAACGGGAGAATCTGAAGATGAAGTAGGAGATACAACGTCAGTTCTTACCAGCTTACTACAAACTGAAAATTCAGATTATAGATCAAAAGTGGACAGACTACATCACTGAGCAACCACCACACTTACAGACAAATTTTAACATCAGGATCTTACAATTAGAATGCACCTAGGAGAACAACTAAAACAACATTGTTAGAGGAAAAACTGATTTAGAATGAAGAACAGGTGGAAATAATTAACATTCTTAAATCTTTAAGAACCAGGAAGTATAGCAAGTGCCACAGATGTGGGCATGTTGAAATTAGACTGCACAACCAGGGGGTGATTTTTTTCACTGAGCAGGGCATTCTTGAAAATTTTGGTAATGACAACATACATTGAAGATGGTGAGGACATAAAGGAGGATCAACTTCTAGTTGAGGAGGAAAAGAGGCACATTGTTCCAGCTGAGCTTGTGTGAGAGATTCCAACGGACTTCACGGTGAGTGTCCAAGGTAATATTGAGTTCAAGGAACTGACACAACTGACATGACAATCCCAAATACGAGAAATTCAGACTATTTAGATCTGTAGACTCATTCTTGGTTTGCCTCTACTGAGGGAGGTCCAACATGTCAGAAATGGAGTCCTTTTGGGCGATATCTCGAAGACTGCATTGAGTTATTCAGATGTAGATTCAGTTCACAAAGTACCCATCAACGGATGTTCAACCAGGAGGGATGAACCCTAGCTTTGAAATGTCTATTAGGAGCTTGATTGGGAAGAAAATTCTTCAATGAGATCCAGATTCTATCAGTAAAGAAGAGATTTCTCTTAAGTGGTTGCTAGTGAGAGGGGTGCAGCCTGTCACATAATTCACTCAAAGTTGATTTCTCCTCACATAGCAATTTATCAGCTACATTCCGATGAGTACAAGGAGTGGAAGAAATAATTTACGAAGGGTATGACTCAATATTTGATTGGTGAGAACGCTCGTCTATCTATAGTGCCAACTCAGGTTGTGCTAAAAGAGGACGGATACCTATTATACCAAAATGTGCTTTGAAACGACAACGCCTACTTTATCGACCTACCAGATGGCTACAATATCTCTACTACCTTCAACTTGCCAGATTGACTCCGTGTTATGATGAGCCAAAAGCTTCGACAAATGAGATCGAAGTTTCCCCAACCCCGGGAGATTGACATAAAAGCTTTTTCCCGCGCAATTTTCCTGCGGTATTGTACTTGTTGCAGTACTGCGGGAAAACATATAGCGGGAATTGGGTGTTGGAACGTCGAAACAGTCACGTTTTTCTTTCTTTTTCTTTTTTTCCTATTATCCTTAATTCCTTTTTGGTCCTTCCCCTTATATGTGTAATAGGGTTTGTATTAGTAGTTTTTTGGTGTGTTCTGTTTAGGATAGTCGCCGACATCCATTTTCTATCTTCGAGGGCTTTAGCCGAGAGTTTGTGTGGTGCTCTGGCTGTATCTCTCTTTCGAAGTGGTGTTTATCTTCCCTATCCCCCTTCCGCATCCTCCCCACATCTCTCCCTATCGCTGTTTCCTTCTGTAACCGCTCGAAACAGTTGCCGACGTAGCTCATCCTGCAGGTTCTGCATTCCATCCCATATTTCCTGTGATTCCAGTGCTTCTGCTTACTGCCATCGTTGTTCTAGCCACCATAAATCCTCTCCCCGTCATTCCAGGCCACTTTCCTTTCACCCAACTGCTATCCTAGCTGTCCTGCATCGCCTCTTGACCACATATCCACTGTTCCAACACCTCGTAAATTACATTCCTCCTTGCTGCTCCCCAGAACAGTAGGGATCTGTTGTCACTTTGATCACCATTACCATCCCGAGATCCCACCTCAGTTTGATTATTTGTGTCATGTATGTTGCTATTTCAGATTTTCGAGTGTCATGTGATGTATTTTCTTTCAAGCGTTTTGATTGTAACACCCTATTTATTTATCGTATTATGGTTTGGGTTAACTCCGGTATCACCCTATCTCTTATATCACTTTAAATTTCTATTTTTTCTGATTCCTACTTTTTGACAGTGGCCTTCTGAACCTATATCAAAATATCTACCCTTATAATTAAAATTATTTATACCGAAGTTAACCCAAAAAACAATAGGAAAACTAAAAATTATTACTGAAAAACCAATTAGGTTGTTACAACTCACACATTGAAAAAGAAACACAACAAAAAAAATAAAAAATAAATAACTAAAGTGTATTTCAAGGGTGGTAGAGGTTGGCGAGGTGGGCTTGCATGGGTAGGTTGCGGAGTTGGAAGGTTAAGGATTCAACAAGTAAGGTTTCTAGAATGCGGATGAGTTGTGGCAAGGACTGTCAGGGTTAGAACAACAACAAGGCGGCATGTGGATGGTTTGAGTGGCTTGAACGACGAGGACAGCATGGGGAACAGTTGGGATAACAGCTTGCTAGCGGTGGAGGGTGATAGGGCGGTTGGAAAAGCTGGGGGTGACTGGAAACGACAAGGGGGACGGCTGTACAATAAGTAGATAGCGCGACAGAGAGTGATAGGGGCGGTTGTGTTGGTTGCGACAGCGAGGGAGGTGAATTCTTGAAGGTGGCAGTGGACATGACTACAGAAGAACAGCTTTGGCAACTGTTCGGGGGTGGCTGCAACAATGGAGGGTGATCGAAGGGAGAACACGGACGCAGATGGTTGTCCTAAACAAATTCACGTCAAAAAATTTTTGTACAAACCCTAGTACAACACATACATAAGAAACTACTAGGGGTGGCTGCTTGGTTTTGTTCTGTGCTATTTTGTGAAGCGGTACATGCACTTAGTTTGGCTCTTGTGGCCTTACTATAGCAAGGATTGTAGAAACGGGCTCCGGGTAGCTCCCGCGTTATTGGTGCAATGATTGATTGCATGGTTTTTATGATAAGTTATCATTCTTTGGTTGAACCGAAGGTTTTTTCCATGTGTGATTTTGTTTGTATGATAATGCTTTGGCATTTTACACCTCAGGACCATATTGAAATAACCAGTTTTAAATGCAGTGTTTGTTTGGGGATGCAAGAGCATGTTAAAATGATTTTATTCTGAGACAATTTAAATGTGCAAGTTTTATTTGAACATCCTGATGTCAATCTGCAAATTGCTTTTCTAGTATATGATTAATCATGATCATACTTGGAAACTAGAATTCTATATTAAAAGCTATTCATGATAAAGAAACAAATGTTGTCATGAAGTTAATTGGCTATTAAAAAATGATTGTAGTACATAAAAGNAGAAAGACGTTGATTTCACTCATATTCAAGTCATTAAAGATATGTATACTAGAGTTGTTACTTGTGTTGAAATAGAAAGAGGATTGATCAAGTATTTTTCTATTTCATTTGGATTACATTAGGGATTGACTTTAAACCTGTATCTTTTTGCTCTAGTTATGGATGCTTTTATTGGACATTTACAGGAGAATGTACCTTAATGTATGCTTTTCTCTAGAGAAAGAGTTCAAAGAAAATTTAAGTTATGGAGGTCTACTTTAGTCTCTAAAAGCCTTCATTTGAGTAGATCTAAAGCTGAATACATGGAATGTATTCATTAAAAAGAATGAACGTTTTAGATATTTCGGGTCTATTATTCAAAGTGATGGTGATATAGATGGGGATGCTATTAGTAGATTTGAAGTTGGATGGTTGATGTGGAGGAATGCATCAGGCGTATTGTGTGATAAAAAAGTACCACTATACTTAAAAGAAAATTTTATAAGATGGTCGTAAGACCTGCAATGCTTTATGGCGCAAAATGTTGGCCTATAAAAGAGAAGCTTAAAACTAAGCTAAGTGTTGCTGAGATGAGAATGCTTAAGTGGATGAGTGGCTTTACACTTAGAGATAAAATTCAAGATGAATATATCAGTGAAATGGTTCTAGTTGCCATCAAGATTAGAGAGAGTCGTCTTAGATGGTTTGGTCTCATTAAGTGTCGATCGTTTGATAATCCGATTAGAAGAGTAGATGTTTTAAATTCGACCTATGTTAAGAAATGTAGAGGTAGACCTAAAAAACCCTTGGCATTTTGTATGGAAAATGATATTAATTTATTAGATTTAAATGAAAATATGACACTCAATAGAACACAATGGATAAAATGGATTCATTTAGCTGACCCAACTTAGTGGGATAAAGGCTTATTGTTGTTATTGGAAATAATTAATTATGTGGTGATTACTTGACATTTATATTTGGGCAAAATACACAAGTACTAACCAAGCTTTTCTACATGCAGTATGGGAATAAGGAATGTGAATCTACAGCTTGCACCTATGATTGCCTCCACATGATCCAGCTGCTTTCCATGAGATTGCCAAGCTAGTCCGCCAAACATTTTTTAAATATTCAGTAAATTCTATTTCACTTGAAAAAAATGATCCATCTATTTTTTTATTAAGAAAATAACGTGTATTGTCTCATATAAAGATCAGGACTATAGGTTTTTCTATTTTTATTTGTTGTTCTAGAGGAGTTGAATGTTTAATGTATATCATTAAATTGCTTACAATACTTCCATTATTTTCTCAGGACATGAATTCTTGTTTACACTTTAATTCTTCTCATTTTTCTTTCACATTTAAATTTAAATACTAAGCACAATTCCTAAGAAATATATCCACTATTCAAAGTTAGCAATGCCTTTTCATTCAATTTTATCTTAAGAGATAAAAAACAACTGCATTTGAACTTGCATTTGTGAGTATAAAGTCTTATCTATTTCCCCAATTCAAAATGCATGATTTCAATTATTTTTTTTATACTTTCACCCTTGCGATTAGTGATATCACAGATGTTAAAGGATCCTTTTATGAAGTTTCCATTCTTTTCTATTAAAAATTGCTATGAGGCATAAGTGAGAAAACTTTTACGTAGACGCCCAATAATTTGCTGTTAAGCTAACATGGGACTTCTTTTTCAAAAATTTCATAGCACTACCTTCTATTGACATTATGAATCAATCTCGAGTGTTGTAAAATTCTTACTAGTTATGGAAAATCTTGTTTTCAATAATCCTTAATTTTAACCCATTCATAATTGTTATTTGACAAGTACTTTTGTGAAAGTCATGCAATCAACCCACCCAAATTTATGTGCAGGCCACTGTCTTCTTGCCCAGATTTTTGTGTGTCGTGTTGTTGTATTCGTGTGTCGTGTTGTTGTATTTTTCTTTTCAAGTGTGTTGGTCGTGACCACCTATTGGCTTTCAGTAATAATATTTGTTATTCTTATTGTGGTTTGCGTTAACTTCAATAGCTAGCCCAACTCTAGTCCTATTATAGAATTTATAGCATACTCAAACCTACCAATGGGAACCTTCTATGGAAGATGAGCGGCGGAAAGTGCTTCCACTGCAACTGAGGTTTGCTGCCTTCCATAGAAGGCAATCTGGGAGGGTCACCATTAGCTACAATGGTGACTTGCTAGATTGAAGGAATGAAATGAATCTCTTCCAAAATACATATTCCAGAGTTGAGGAACCTCTACCCCGAAAATTTGATTTGAAATATCTGAGAAACCAAAATTTTTAGGTACAGTGGATTTGTCACATTATGATGGCCACTTGGATCACACGAGATCATTGAGTGGCTTCAGACTGGAATTTTTCTTAGTGCCAGGAAGTTCCATCAGATATAATAGTAAAATTAGCCGCTAATAAGGTAAAGAAGAGTGCATTATTTAAGTGAGAAAGTTTGAAGCACTTACGCCAATGTGAGGGAAAAGATAAGATTGCTATTTGGTCCAAGTTGAAACAAGAAATGAAGAGCGGATACCTACGAGCTTAATACAGATCAGATTTTGAGACCCCAACTTTAAAAGTGGAGAGACCACATCATCGAGTGACCAACACATTTTATAGGTAGAGTTCAATCCTAGGATCTTATAGCTAGAGTACATCTAGGGGAACATCCAAGTGGACCCTGCTTGAGGAGAAATTGATTTAGAGTGGAGAGCATGTGAAACCAGTCCTCATTCCCAAATTTGTCTCAGCCAGGAAATGTTTGAAGTTCCGTGGGTTTGGGCAGAACGAATTAGATTGCAAAACCAGGAGAATGATCTCTTTCACTAGTCAGGGAGCAATAAAAGAAATAAATGGTGATTCGGGAGAAGATAGAGACTTCATAGAGGATTATCACCTTCTAGGTAATGAGGAACAAATGCCATCAATTCCAGTTGAATTTAGAAGGGATATTCCAATTGAGTTGGCAATGTCAGTTCTAGAAGGTAGTGACTACTAGGTAATGGGCATTCAGGTAGAGTATGAGATTGTTGTGCCTCAAATTTCTTTTTGGCAAATGTTGAGAAGAGTATTAGTAGGAATGACATTATATGTTCAAAAGGGTCATGAGTTTGAGGAGCCGATACTGGACATAAGGCAATATCAGATAAGAGGATTTTAGAATTTTTGGATATATAACTCATGTCTCGAGTTGATTCTGCTGAGTTTGGTCCAGTATGTCAAAGATGGAGCTTTTTTGTGCCACATATTAATGACTTGATGGAGTCAGTTGGGTGTTAAAATCTGTTCAACAATGTACCCCGACGTATGATCAAGCAGGAAGGATGAACTATAACTCTGAAAATTTTCTTTGAAGGATGATGAGGAAGAAAATTTTACAATGGGATCTAAGTCTTACCGGATAAGATAAGGCCTCTCCTAAGTGGTTGCTAGTGAGAGTTGCTCAGTCTACTATATATTTCTTCCCAAAGTTGATTCTTTCTTGCATACTTGTTTATCAGATACATCTAGTCGAGTATATGGATTAGAAGAGACAAATTGTAAATCTAATGGCTCGAGAGTTATTTTATGAAAATCTATGTCGATATGCAACTCCAGCTCAAGTTATGCCAAAAAAGAATGAATAATTATTCTATCAAGATGTGCTTCGGAATTGCAACTTCTACAAGATTGATTTACCGAGAGATTATGACATTTTTGCCTCCTTCAACTTGGCCGGCTTGAAGTTATATTACAAGGAGACAAGTTTTGACAAATGAGGTCGAAGCTCCCCAATCCCAGGAGGCTGACGCGGGCATCTCTTCCACACCGACATGGGACATCCAAAGCAGAGGCGGGATTACATTCGTGCTTGCGACACTCCCATGACATGGACGAGGGAGGCGGGTCACGCTAACAACTTTGAATCGAACCGAGTGACCTTCCTTTGATTTCTTTCCAATTTTCAGCATGTTTTCTTTTTTCCTTCTTTTTTAGTCATTTCCTATATATGTGTTGTATAGGGTTTGGAAGGAAATTTTGTCGTGTTTCTGTTCAGGACCGCCGTCGGCATCCTGGTTTCTCCCTTACAGGGTTGTATCCAAGGGTGAGTGGTGCTCTTACTGTATCTCTTTCTAAGATGGTGATTCTCCTCCAAGGGTCAAGTGGTGCTTCAACTGTATCTCATTCCCAAGGTGGTATTTGTTCTCTTCTATCCTTCCCTGCACCTTCCTACGTTGTTTCCCCTTCATCCAGTTTGCTTTCTCCTTGCTACCACCCCCAGAAAACTGTGCAGCCACCGTTTTTACCGCTGTCCCCTGCCATCTAGCCCCGGTCCAGCCATCCTTTCCCTCCCCACCTCCTGTTCGGCTGTTTCAGCCACTTGAACCACATCCCTGCAACCTAGCTGCTGTTCCAACCTGCGCTGCCATGCTTTTTTCTGCAGCCCATAACCACTCTTAGCCGCTGTTCCTTTGCTGTCCAGCCCACCTATCCCCTTGCTACCTTCTCTTTAAACCCTCGCCGATCACAACCACCACCTTGAGATCCACCCTAGTTTGAGTGTTTTTGTCGTGTCTTGTTATTTCAAATTTCCAGGTGTCATATTGTTGTATTTTTCTTTTCATGTGTGTTGGTTATAACCGTCTATTGATTTTCAATAATAATATTTGTTTTTCATATTATGGTTTGGGTTAGCCCAATATCAGAGGCTTTGAACTTTGCCAAGACGGGCAAGTGTTATTTTGCTTGATATAGACTTTTATCGAGGTTGGAGCATGTAAAGCATATAAATTAGCTGATACTTGTATGCATTTTAAGTTTTGCCAATTCAATCAAATTGAATGGTTTGAAATATATTACATATTTGAAAATGTTCCCAAATTAAAGATTAGCTAAAAATTTGAGTTGATACTCTGATCATTGGTATCTAAACTACTGGTTTAGGCTTTCTCGTTGGGTTTCTGTTGACTTGGTTGTGGTTAATGGTGCAACTTGTAAGTATAAGCTGCTTTTATCCAGCTAATGCCATTAAATTTATATTATTTGCTTAGCTGCATAGGTAAAAAGTCAGTTTAGGTGGATTCATGTAAGCTGCACAATTACTGTCTTCATGATTTGTTACATGCTTTTCCATTGGATAAGCAAAGTTCTGTGGTTTGTAACTCCTATTTTTTCCTCTGAAGAAGCTGTTGTGAGGCTTTTGTACATGATGCTGCATCATAAAAATTGCTTTTAATCAACGTATTAGTGGCATTTGTGCTATGAAGGGAGGNGTTTGTAACTCCTATTTTTTCCTCTGAAGAAGCTGTTGTGAGGCTTTTGTACATGATGCTGCATCATAAAAAATTCTTTTAATCAACGTATTAGCGGCATTTGTGCTATGAAGGGAGATTCTAGTGTCATTTAGTCTTGTCATAGCGTCACATGTCAGTAACATGATCAATTACCTTATGCACTGACTATGATAGCAAGCGCATTCATGATTGGTTTTCTTATTACCAGGACTATGGTAAGTATTTCTGCAGCATAGAACTGATCTAAACTGGTTTCGTCACTTTTGCCAAATTAAACAGCGGGCACTATATTTTTTATTTTCGTTAGAACCCTTGTTTCTTTTTTTTTTTCCTTTACAGGTCCCTTTAGATTTTTTATATATCTCTATTCTCCCTGTTAAAACATGAATNGTCTGCATTTTAAGTTATGCCAATTCAATCAAATTGAATGGTTTGAAATATATTACATATTTGAAAAATGTTACCAAATTAAAGATTAGCTAAAAATTTGAGTTGATATTCTGATCATTGGTATCTAAACTACTGGTTTAGGCTTTCTCGTTGGGTTTCTGTTGACTTGGTTGTGGTTAGTGGTGCAACTTGTATGTATAAGCTGCTTTTATCCAGCTAATGCATTAAATTTATATTATTTGCTTAGCTGCATAGGTAAAAAGTCAGTTTAGGTGGATTCATGTAAGCTGCACAATTACTGTCTTCATGATTTGTTACATGCTTTTTCATTGGATAAGCAAAGTTCTGTGGTTGTGTGGTTTGTAACTCCTATTTTTTCCTCTGAAGAAGCTGTTGTGAGGTTTTTGTACATGATGCTGCATCATAAAAATTGCTTTTAATCAACGTATTGGTGGCATTGAAGGGAGATTCTAGTGTCATTTAGTCTTGTCATAGCGTCACATGTCAGTACCATGATCAATTACCTTATGCACTGAACTATGATAGCAAGCGCATTCATGATTGGTTTTCTTATTACCAGGACTATGGTAAGTAGTTCTGCAGCATAGAACTGATCTAAACTGGTTTCGTCACTTTTGCCAAATTAAACAGCGGGCACTATATTTTTTATTTTCGTTAGAACCCTTGTTTCTTTTCTTTTTTTTTTCCCTTACAGGTCCCTTCAGATTTTTTATATATCTCTATTCTCCCTGTTAAAGCATGAAATTTTTTCCGTATTAGGTTCCTCTATTGTTATCTTGCTTCTGCTTAATATGATTGAATTCTTTTCACGTGCTTTGATATTTTTTTGCTTCAATGGATATTATATAGTTATAAATATATATATATTTTTCAATTCTTCATCTGTATGCAAATTAATTTTCTTTGCTCTCATGAACTCTTTAGGAAACATTCCTAGTTATATTTTTGTCTAATAGCATTTGATTGCTTTGCAGAATTTGTGCAAGTTTTCTCTCGTTCGCACCTAAAGATGAGGGTATGGGAACGTGGTGCTGGTAAGTAGTAATACTAAAAAAATGCCCAAAAAATGGTTAACATGCATGCTAGCTTTCTTAGAATCAATATTATGGGAGCAAATATAGTTTATGATGATTTTTTCTCATTTTATGGGTTATAGCTGTTATGGATTGTGAATCAGNCTTGCTTCTGCTTAATATGATTGAATTCTTTTCACGTGCTTTGATATTTTTTGCTTCAATGGATATTATATACTTATAAATATTTTTTTTTCAATTCTTCATCTGTATGCAAACTAATTTTCTTTGCTCTCATGAACTCTTTAGTAAACATTCCTTGTTATATTTTTGTCTAATAGCATTTGCTTGCTTTGCAGAATTTGTGCAAGTTTTCTCTCGTTCGCACCTAAAGATGAGGGTATGGGAACGTGGTGCTGGTAAGTAATAATACTAAAAAAAATGCCCAAAAAATAGTTAACATGCTTGCTAGCTTTCTTAGAATCAATATTATGGGAGAAAATCTAGTTTATGATGATTTTTTCTCATTTTATGGGTTATAGCTGTTATGGATTGTGAATCAGTATATGTTTTGAATCTTAGCATTTTCATTATCATGTCAAAGTCTTTGTGAAAGCTCATTTTGTTGGTTGAAGTTAGAACTTATGATTTGAAAAATGGATTTGTTACCTCAATTATTTGGTTGGATGCAGTAAGAAACGAACGATATTTTCAAACTCCACAAATCATCTCCATGTTTCATAAGAAAGTTATTGATTTCATTCTCACACTTAAAAAGGAGTTAGTAAAATCAGTGTTTTTATTTACACGCAACTGAATGAGTCTTAAGAGTATGTGTACTGACAATTTTATGTTTTTTGGAATATTGATTCTTACTAGCGTAAATTTATTGTAGGAGCAACGCTAGCTTGCGGAACTGGAGCTTGTGCAGTCGTTGTTGCGGCAGTTCTTGAGGGGCATGCTGAGAGGGTATATTTAGTATTCATGATCTTACTTAATTTATTTTCTTAGACACGTTTGCATTGCTTCTTCGACAACTGTTCCTAATGTTCTTCTAACTTTAGATCTGCACCGTTGATTTGCCTGGTGGTCCTTTGGAGATTGAGTGGAGGGAGGAAGACAATCACGTTTACATGACTGGCCCAGCTGAGAAAGTGTTTTATGGTTCCATTCCTCTTTAGCAATTCCCCACACTTTCAGGAACTGGCCATATCTGAATGCTTGTGCATGCTTATGAATGTAAGCTCTCAAAAACCTTTTTCATATACAGAAATTGAAAAAGTAATTTGAAAACTGTTTATCATTTTGTATGGATATAATTCTTTATTTAGGATATGAATTTTTGCTGTTAATTGTTGAAGTTCTGTAGTACATAATAAATAATAGGGGCATTTACATACACACTAGGATTCTTTTATATACATATCTATCACCTAAAGTTTCATATTTACATACATAACACTCAAATCTTTGACATCACATCAAAAACACCACTTATTAACTTTTTAAAAGTTAAATAAATGTTTTTAATACCAAGGTGTCATAAATGTAAAAATAAAATTTTAGGTGTTATATATGTAAAAATGCATATGAACTGTAGTATGTATGCAAATTGCCCAAAATTAATACAAATAGTTTTTTTTTGGGGGGAAGTGGTCATTAACTGAAGTTTGTATCCATGCTCTTTAAATTGCTCAAACTTTTTTGTGAAATTAGTACTTGTAAGATTTTGGAGAGTAAAAATAATTATTCTTCTGCAATTCCATATGACACGTTATAGGATATATATTGGGGAAAAATTACTAAATTAGGCAAAGCCACAAAATCCCTGTGCTAAAATCAGAAAACAAAAATTACAACTTACCTACAATAATGAATTCCAAAACTAGGAAATACTGAAAAAAAGGAAGATACTAAAAAATAAACAGCATGCAAATAGCTCCTGAATCAATCTTCTCTTTTATGAAGTTTCTGTTAATCTCCACAAGCTTTATGTGATCATGCAACAATGAATTTTTTGCAATGCTTATGACTGTATTATTGTCACAGTACAACTGCATTGGCATATTTTCGTGATCCACGACCCTTCAAGAATTCTTGTCAAACGTAACATCTCATATATTTCATTAGTCATAGACCTATATTCTTCTTTGGCACTACTTCTCGCAATTGCGTTATGTTTCTTACTTCGCCATGTAATTAGATTTTCCCAAATGTAAGTACAATATCCATAAGTTAATCTTCTGTTAATGACTAGGACTGCCCAATCTGCCTCAATGTACAACTTTATGTTCTATTTTGTGGTCTTCTAAGAGAGTAAATTCTTGCATGGTTTATCTATTAGGTATTTGAGAATCCTATTAGTTGCTTCAAGATGTTTCTCATAGGGTAAATGCATAAATTGACTTACCAAATCACAACAGACGATATATGGTTGTTTATGTAATAAATATATCAACTTTCCCACCAAATTTTTATTCCTAACATTATTCACTAGGTCGCCTTCTTTCTCATCCCCTAATATATGATTGGGATCAATTGGAGTGTTTGCAGGCTTACATTCACTTAGTCTAGTTTTCTTTAGAAGATCAAGAATATACTTATTTTGGGAAACAACGACCCTTTCTTAGATCTAGCAACCTTTCTGTTAAGGAAATACTTTAGAGGTCCTAAGTCATTGATTTCAAAAACAGATGGAAGTCTTCAAATGGTTCTTCTCACATCTATGGTGAGAATTATATCGCCCACGTACATAATCAATATGGCTACCTTCATATTCTTTGCATGTTTGAAGAACATTCTATGATCTCCTTGTCCTTGAGTGCACCCTTAATCTTTAATAGATAGTATGAATTTCTTAAACTATGCTCTCGGGGAGCGTTTTAACTTGTATATTGATTTTTTTAGTTTACACTCCTTCGTGCATCTTGGAGGTGTATCCATATGCACTTATTCCTCTAAGTCGCCATTGAGAAACATATTTTCTATATCCAGCTGTTTTAGAGGCTAGTCAAGGCTAGTTTTAAGTGATAGAAGCGCTCTTATAGAATTCATAGAAGAAGTGATGATACATAACAATTATGAGCTAAAAGCACAAAATAACAATTATGACCTAAAAGCACAAAAAATGAGTAAGAGTTTTTCATATGATAATACATAATGGGACAATGCGCGTTAGGTGCAAGACCTTTCCTCTTTACAAGCAACCATGGGAAGACTAGTCTCTTTAGATTTGGGATTAGAGTTAGGCTCATGTTCAGGACTAGAAGACTCGGAACTCGAAGATGGAGTTGATTGAACATGGGTTAAATGATCAGTGAGGACATTTCCTGGAGGGTTCACAGATTCTACGCAGTGCAAAGCATTCATAGACAATTTCTTTTGAGTTGTCCTCTGTCGTGAGTAGATAATATCAAATGGTACCAATGTCATGGTGCTTTTTTATGTTTTTTCTTTCTTATGTACATCATGAGTTGGCACTGTGGTGAGACATGTATTTTCTTTAGTGCCTAAGGACTCAACCCACTTTCTCTTTATATAATATAGCTTGATTTTTCATGTTGAACAATCAAGGTTGGGGAGATACTATTTTGTGAGTCTTCAATTTGAAAAAGATTTTGAAGACCAGTGGTAAGTTTTTATTTTGCCCCTCTTGAAGATGAGGTGAAAAAAGGTTGTAATTAAAAAAAAATTGACATCCATGATAACAAACATTTTTTTAGAATTAAGATCAAATATCCCTTTTGGTTGGGAGCATAACCAACATACTTTTTTTGTTTTCAAGGCAAGTTTTCTTTGATTATGACTATGAATGTGAACAAACGCAATACACCCAAATATCTTTAGAGATAAAGAAGAAGATGACTGATTCATTGGGTAAATTTAAGAAAGACATCAAAAGGTGTTTTAAATTTTAAAATCTTATTCAGTATTTTATTTATGAGAAATATAATGGTAAGAATAACTTCACCCCACATATATTTTCATTACACGTGGTTTGATAAATAGTAAAGCCCGAGTTACTTCCAATAAGTGTTTGTTTTTTCCTTTTATCAACATCATTTTATTGTGGAGTATCAACATAGAAGCTTTGATAAACTATTCCTTTTTCAAAGAAAAATTGAATTAAAATATTTTTGACCATTATCACTTTTTAATATTTAAATAATTTTTTAAAATTGTGATTGTACCATCGTGTAAAAGTTTTTTCAAATTGTTTCAACTTCAGATTTCTATTTCATTTAAATAAACCAACTTATCCTAGTTTTGTTATTAATAAAAGTTACAAAGATTTTTTTTTCAAAATATGTAAGATTTTTATAAGGACCCCATATATCGTTATGAATCAACATAAATAGTGTAGTTGGTTTGTATTTTTAGGGAGAAAATTACGCATGATAGTGTTCAACTAATTGATAAACTTCACATTGAAACAAAAATAAATTTTTATTTTGAAAAAATAGTAAGTTAAATATTGAGAAATAGGATAATCTAATCTAGAATATCATAACATAATATCATTGTCTTTGGAAATTAAAAAAAAAAATTAAGCCAATATTGTGACATTCTCCATTCAAGTCAAGTCCATCATAAAAATAATAGTCCACCATTTTCCTTAACACTATCAATCATCTTTCCAGTGGTCAATTCCTAAAACTCACTACAAGAAGACTATGGGCCCGTTTGGGGCAGCTTATAGGTGTGGCGGCGTTTTTTAAAAATGCCGGCTTCGTGTTTGTTTCTCGCGGTGGAGCCGCATATCTGCAAACCGCGTTTTAAATTTTGTATTACACGCGGATCGCGGGTCTATCCCCGCGATCTGCATTTACACTCTTTGGTTTACTCCGCTGCCCCTCTTCTTTTCGCTTCTGTTCGTTCGAAGGCTCCGCTGCCCCTCTTCTTTCTCCTTCGGCGTTGCTCCGCAACTCCGTCGCTTCACAGGTATATCTTGTCCCTGTGCTCCTCCCTCCGCTCTTCTCTCNCTTCTTTTCGCTTCTGTTCGTTCGAAGGCTCCGCTGCCCCTCTTCTTTCTCCTTCGGCGTTGCTCCGCAACTTCGTCGCTTCACAGGTATATCTCGTCCCTGTGCTCCTCCCTCCGCTCTTCTCTATTCTCTATCGTTTCTGCGCTCCTCCCTGTTTCTCCTCCCTGCGCTCCTCCCTCCGCTCTTCCCTCTCCTTCCCCTATATCGATGAATATCGAGCTGTTAGAGTAGATCCAANGCCTCTGATCATGGAAACTCTCAAGATTTGGGACCGCCATTTAACATAAAAATTATAATTTTCTATGAAAATAGTAATTAATTTGAAGATTAATTTCAAAAATGAAAATATAAATTATACAAATATAAAATCAACTAAAAAAATCAGGAGAAAAATTAAAACAGTGAATCCATGACTTAAAATGAGGATTTGAGCCTCTAAAATATATCAAGCGTCTTAAAAACCTTTAAGGGTCTATTTGTAAATTCAAATTTTACACTTTTAGCCATTTCCTCCAAATCTAATTAAAAACAAAAAGTTAAAGTCTCAAATTTTAATAAATTAATCTAATGAACACATAACATAAAATTGTTAAGTTAAACCCTAATTTAAGTGAAAAAATTACACAAGTGGGTAAATTTATAATTATTAAAATATGGAAAATTACTCATAAAATTTTGGAAAATCTCAACTGATGCAAACTCTATTACAATTGATAAAACTTCATATTTAAAACACTAGAACTATTTAGAAAGAATGGCCAAAACTTAGGGCCCGTTTGGGGCAGCTTATAGGTGTGGCGGCGTTTTTAAAAACGCCGCCTTCGTGTTTGTTTCCCGCGGTGGAGCCGCGTATCTGCAAACCGCGTTTTAAATTTTGTATTACATGCGGATCGCGGGTCTATCCCCGCGATCCGCATTTACACTCTTTGGTTTACTCTGCTGCCTCTCTTCTTTTCGCTTCTGTTCGTTCAAAGGTTCCGCTGCCCCTCTTCTTTCTCCTTCGACGTTGCTCCGCAACTCCGTCGCTTCACAGGTATATCTCGTCCCTGTGCTCCTCCCTCCGCTTTTCTCTCTTCTCTATCGTTTCTGTGCTCCTCCCTGTTTCTCCTCTCTGCGCTCCTCCCTCCGCTCTTCCCTCTCCTTCCCCTATATCGATGAATATCGAGTTGTTAGAGTAGATCCAGTTTAGGGTTCGTTGTATATTTATTGTGGAAATGCAGATCCATTTTTTCCGGCGAATATGGAGTTGATTTCACTGTTTTGAAGTTTTCTTTCTCTCTTCCTCCTTTGCTATGTCATGTGTTTTGAATTTGTGATGCCCTAGTTCCTCTCCGTCCTCAGACGCACCCTCCAATCTTCTCCGATGCAAGCAGATCACCATGGGGTTGGCTTGTGGCGCTGCTCTCGATCTCTTCCTCCATCTAAAATTCGCAGCTGCACCCTCCAATCTGCTCCAGCGCAAGAAGTTCACCGTCTTCCTATTCATATGAACCTTATTAAATGATTTCGTTGAGATTTTCTACAGAGAAAGTCAAACTATAATCTAATTAGCTATATATAAAGGTATGCATAGTTTTCAATTGTTATATATTTATATAAACGAGCATGAGGTGTTTGATGGTTTGCCCTATTTAGGCACAGATGACTTGAAACTAATTTTTGACATAGTATTTGCTTTTTATTTGATCTTTAATTTTGTTGATAAAATAACTTATTCTGCTACACATATTATTAATTCAAAAAAAAAACGAATAAACTGTTTACCAAACGCACGAACCAAACAGCTCAACAACATATCCAAAATAGGGGCAGATTAGTCATTTCTCCAGAATCAGCTGTTCTCAAAACACACTAACCAAACAACCAGCTAGATTATCTGGATCAACTGCCCATCAGCAGATTATCAGGATAAGTTGTTTATCAGCAGAAGCTGGATAAGCTGCAGCTGCCCCAAACAGACCCTATAACTTAGTTTGGCATTGATGGTCAATAATAATTTTATTAATGAAAAATAAGTTTCAAGACAAAGTGGGAACATGGAGAATATCATGAATGGTTAAGAACGAGGTGACTTTGATAGTTTCTATCTTAATAATTACCGAGAGGGAACCATAAAAATTTTTTACCTTTTTATTGCCTACACATGATCTACATAAGGAAAGTAATTTAGAATAACTAGTCATATGATTAGTTGCACCCAAATCAATTATGCAGAAATGAACAAAATTAGGAGTAACACTTAATAATGCAGTGGCTACAGAGTTACCCTTCTGTACTAAAGAGAAAGACAAAGTCATGGACAATTTTGTATTTTGAAATAATTTTTCTAAGTGCTCTAATTACTCCTTAGTGAAAGGAACTACACCCGAGTTTGTAGAAGACTCTTGAGTTACCTCAGTAGTGGAACTTTACCTTTGGATTCTGATTTTCAATTCGTAGGTTTACCATGAAACTTCTAACATGTTTCCTTTGTGTGTCATGGTTTTTGCAATGCTCGCACAATGATTTTTTACACCCTTCTTTATTGGTATCAATCTCTTTTGACACATGAGCCTGCTTCTCATGTTCAATGTTATTAGGAGGTTCGGTGTCTCACATCATAATTTTTCTTTTTGACTCTTCATATCTAACTTTAGAAAAAAATTCTCTAACAGATGCTGGAGGTTTACTACCTATGGTTCAACCTCAGACTTCTTCTAAACTCAGACTAAGGCCTTTTAAAATTGTGTAGACCGAGTTTTTTTCTACTCTTCTTATAATGAGAATATTCATTAAAATTCCCCCAAATTTCATCATAAGATTGATTCAGGTTCTGCCACAATGTTACAAACTAATTATAATACCTAGCAGCATCAAAATAATTTTGCTTGGATTTTCAAATTTGAGTAATCAACTAAAAAATTTGGGAAGAATTTTTTAGTTTTGAATAAAGATCTCAAACGGCCTCCCAAATATCTCGAGCAGTGGGAGGGAAAAGATGCGACTTCCCTATGACATGCTACATGGAGTTAATGAATCAAGTCATAACCAAAGAGTTTTCTGACCGCTATTTTTTCAATTTGGGGTTGCCAATAATAGGTTTGAAAATTTTTCTTGTTAAATACTCAATTTTGTCTCTCCTAGCGATCACCAATTTTTTGGATTTAGGTTACTCGAGATAGTTATGCCCATTGAGTGTTATAATTGTGAGGTAAGGTGGTGAATTTTCAGGATGATACTCAACCCCTACAACCCTGAGAGAGCTACGAGTGAGGTGAAGTTACTTTGAAATTACTGGAATTGATCTATGTACATGTAATACTCAACCCATTGGGCTCCGATCATCATCGCTAAATTATACATCCTCAGGATTTGAGATGAGCAGTGTACTGTAGTAGCTAACTTGAGGGAAGTAAAGATGACAAATTGGTTCTGGTATGGCTTCAGCTTGCGTAAGTTTGAGAAAGATGTCACGAGNCAACACCTTCGTTTGAAACAAATGCATTGCCTGTAGATGTTAAATAGAAAACTTATCGTTCCTTTCATTTGAATCACTGCATGAGAGAAGTAGAGAGCGAGAGAGAAAGAGAAAGTGAAAGGAAGGGGAAAAGAGAAGTGAAAGGAGAAGCATGTGCAAGTAAACATTCATGCAGGGCTTTCAAACGGCCCAAGTTGAGCAAAAAAGCCGTGTGGAAGCAGAAGTCGAGCAGGACAAGGCTTCAAACCCCAAGCTGCGCGGGTGGAGACGATGCTGCATGTGCGTAAGAGAGGATCAGAAATGACGAAGTAGGGAGGACTAAGAGAAGTTTCACTTCGTATATGAAGAGATGCGGCTTCGATTTCATAAAGAGAAGAAGGGTTGGAGGCATGTCGTGCGAAATTATCTGCATACAGGACTGGAGCATCGCGTGGCTTCTAGTGCAGGTGATAGTAGTTTAAACTCATTCAAGTTGTCTTGTAGGTGAAGGATAATCGTATAGTACATGAGAAGATCGAGCCTTGCAATTCTTGTGCGGGTTTGATTCAGGGAGATCGGGAAGGAGCTTGAGCAAAACCAGTACACTGGAGCTGTGATTAGTAACGAATGCAGGCTATTGTAGTTGTCTCAAGAGCACGAGCAAGGAGCAAGAGGAGGGTGGACTCGGTCTCGAGCTGGAACCATGATGTTAGGGCTTGATTTATTTTTATTTATTTAAGTTTCATTTTTTATTAAATTGAATTTATATAAAAATGTTAAAACAGATTTTACGCAAATAAAAATAAGAAAATAATAAAATGAACACAAATTTAAATTAGGAACTAATGTTATATTTAATGAATTTAATGCGAATTAAAAGTAATAATAAATTCTTTTTTCTTTCTTTAATGTGTATACATATAAATATTAAAGACTAATTGAGAAGTTATAAATTATATAAATTAACTAAAAAATTGCATTATTATGTTATGATAATTTTTACTCTCAGTGAATTTGAAGGGTCAACATTTTATTGTTGAAATTTTGTTAAGTTAAACTTATTTGAAAGAAATGGTTTAATTTATAATATGAAATGAAGATAACAATTAACATAATAATAAAAAAAATTATTGTTATCATTGTATCGTACATTANAAAATCTCACTATGGTATTTACTTAAATCAAACTTATAGTATTTTTGAATTAAAACTTTACAACAATAGNGACATTACACATGGTTGATAAATAGCAAAGCCCGAGTTACTTCCAATAAGTGTTTGTTTTTTTCTTTTATCATCATTTTATTGTGGAGTATCGACATAGAAGCTTTGATAAATAGCAAAGCCCGAGTTACTTCCAATAAGTATCGATATAGAAGCTTTGAAGAAAAATTGAATTAAAATATTTTTGACTATTATCACTCTTTAATATTTAAATAATTTTTTAAAATTGTGATTATACCATCGTGTAAAAGCTTTTTCAAATTGTTTCAACTTCAAATTTCTATTTCAGTTAAATAAACCAACTTATCCTAGTTTTGTTATTAATAAAAGTTACAAAGATTTTTTTTTCAAAATATGTAAGATTTTTATAAGGACCCCATATATCGTTATGAATCAACATAAATAGTGTAGTTGGTTTGTAAGTTTAGGGAGAAAATAACACATGATAATCTTTAACAAATTGATAAACTTCACATTGAAATAAAGATAAATTTTTATTCTGAAATAAATTAGGAAAATAGTAAGTTAAATATTGAGAAATAGGATAATCTAATCTATAATATCATAACATAATATCATTGTCTTTGGAAATAAAAAATATTAAACCAGTATTGTGGCATTCTCCATTTAAGTCAAGTCCATCGTAAAAATAATAGTCAACCATTTTCCTTAACACTATCAATCTTCCTTCCGATGGTCACGAGTGGTCAATTCCTAAAAATCACTACAAGAAGAATATAATGTAGTTTGGCATTGATGGTCAACAATAATTTTATTAATGAAAAATAAGTTTCAAGACAGTGGGAACATGGAGAGTATCATGAATGGTTAAGAACGAGGCGAGTTTGATAGTTTTTATCTCGACAATTACAGAGAGGAAAACATAAAAAAATTTTGCCTTTTTATTGCCTTCACATGATCTAGATGAGGAAAGTAATTTAGAATAACAAGTCATATGATTAGTTGCACCCAAATCAATTATGCAAAAATAAACAAAATTAGGAGTGACACTTAATAATGCAGTGGCTACAGAGTTACCCTTCTGTACTAAAGAGAAGGCAAAGTCAAGGACAATTTTGTATTTTGAAATATTTTTTCTAAGTGCTCTAATTACTCCTTAGTGAAAGGAACTACACCCGAGTTTGTAGAAGACTCCTGAGTTACCTCAGTAGTGGAATTTCACCTTTGGATTTTGATTTTCAATTCGTAGGTTTATCATGAAGGTTCTAACATGTTTCCTTTGTGTGTCATGGTTTTTGCAATGCTCGCACAATGATTTTTTACGCCATTCTTTATTGGTATCAATCTCGTTTGACACATGAGCCTGCTTCTCATGTTCAATGTTATAAGGAGGTTCGGTGTCACACATTATAATTTTTCTTTTTGACTCTTCATATCTAACTTTGGAAAAAATTTCTCTAACAAAGGGTGGAGGTTTCCTACCTAGGGTACAATCTCAGACTTCTACTAAACTCAGATTAAAGCCTGTTAAAATTATGTAGACCGAGTTTTTTTCTTCTCTCTTCTTATGATGAGAATATTCATTAAAATTCCCCCAAATTTTATCATAACATTGATTCAGGTTCTGCAACAATGTTACAAACTAATTATAATACCTAGTAGCATCAAAATAATTTTGCTTGGATTTTCAAATTTTGGTAATCAACTAAAAAGTTTGGGAAGAATTTTTTAGTTTTAAATAAAGATCTCAAACGACCTCCCAAATATCTCGAGCACTGGGAAGGAAAAGATGCGACTTCCCTATGACATGTTACATGGAGTTAATGAATCAAGTCATAACCAAAGAGTTTTCTGACCACCTTTTTTCCAATTTGAGGTTGCCAATATTAGCTTTCAAAATTTTTCTAGTTAAATACTCAATTTTGTCTCTCCTAGAGATCACCAATTTTTTGGATTGAGCTTACTCGAGATAGTTATGCCCATTGAGTGTTAGTATTGTGAGGTAAGGTGGTGAATTTTCAGGATAATACTCAACAAATACAACCCTGAGGGAGCTGCGAGTGAGGTGAAGTTACTTTGAAATTACTGGAATTGATCTATGTACATGTAATACTCAACCCATTAGGCCTTGATCATCATCGCTAAATTATACATCCTCAGGATTTGAGAAGAGCAGTGTACTGTAGTAGCTAACTTGAGGGAAGTAAAGATATGACAAATTGGTTCTGGTACGACTTCAGCTTGCTCAAGTTCAAAAAAGAAGTCACGAGATCGAGCGGTTTAAGCACATTGGAAGNTTGTAAAATCAAAAATTAAATCACCCTTATATTAATGAAAATTTTAAATTTATGAATCCAAAATTTAAAATCTATAAAGCTTCCAATAAATGATTATTAAGAAAAAACTAATAAGCTTCAAGTTGAGCATTTAATAAAATTAATTGTTAAGGATTGTAATTTCAAATTTTAAAAATATACCTTTCTAGTTTTAGATTTTAAAAATTCTTTTATGCAGTTTCCAATTCATATCAAATGCACATAAAATGATTATTTGGACAGAGAAATGAATGTAATTGAAGTGGATTTAAACATTTATAAATAAGAAATGTAAATTTATAACTTCAAAATTATAAACATAAATTCTAATTTAAAAAAATTAATAACTTAATCATGTTAACTCAAAATCACACCAAATTTCTCCAATTGAATATCTCAATAAATAAAAGATTTAAAACCTTGAATCAAATAATTTTTATTAAATTTAAAACTATAATAAAAAATATTAAATAATACCAATAATTTATTATTAATCTCATTCAACTTAAAATGAATTAAGACTTTTAGGCTTAGCTTAGATTCTAATTATAAGCATACCTGTAAAATTTCGAAGCATTTAGAGATCATTTAAATTTTGTATGAAGTTGATTTAAAATTTTTTAAAAAACTAATAATTATATAAAGTAAAAAAAATTCAAAAAATTACAAAATTATCATAGAACTTATTTAATATCAATTATAAATTACAAAATTGAATTCATGAAGATTTGAAAAATTTTAACCATTAATATAAAATTTCTTTGAAAAATTCAAAATAAATGAAATTTTAATAATAATAACTTCCTAAAAGTTATAAAATATAGAACATTTAATAATTGTAATAATTTTTTTTTTATGATCCTTAATCACTTTTGTAAGTGACTTTGGATATTTTAAATAATATCACAATAAATTCAAATAAAAATCATGTCAAAATCACAAGACACTAAAATCTTAAATAAAAACATCCTTGGGTAAACTTGAGCTTCAGCATAATAAAAAAAACTATTGAAACTTGAACATAAAAGCTAGTTTTGACTCTCTAAAGTTACCTTGCACACATAATAGATGTTTTTATTAGGTCACCAAGTTTAGCTTTAGGTTAGGTCAGTTGTGATATTTGATTGTTCTTGCTGTGTTTTGTTTGTTATGGTCATTTTAATTTACCACTAATATGAATGCTAGGGCGGCTTGTGCAGTTGACTGATGTTAGAACAACTATCTAATTTTTTTATAGAAGGCTCTGCTTAATAGGTCAAGCTGCCAAATAATAGATAATTAAAATTGCTATGCNTTTTCTTAAAGCATCTCTTCGCCTAAAATCTTTGGTGAGAACTTCTGGTAGTTTTCATCTATGTACATTTAAGGTCCAAAATATCAAACAAGCAGATGAAATATAAAATCTAAACTCAATTTTTCTCAAGCATCTTTCAATTAAGATTCCTCAGTAAAAATTCTCGATGTAAGAGCTATTTTTTTCCTTAGACATCTTTTGATTCCTCAGTGGAAAACCTAATTCAACTCATATTTAAATTAAAATTCAATCTTTCAATATGTCTTAAGTATTATTACTTAATCATTCTTTGGATCTTGTTGACTGGTTCAATGGTGCTGTATACTTGTTTGATTCACCACTCCTATTTGGGTTCATTTGTTAAGCTCAAATTTGTGTGAGTTCTCTTATACCCTTTCCCTCCTTAGAGCTTAGGATATGGTTTTTAGTTTTCCTTAGTGACTCTCCTCGAAGACTATTGGAGGAACCAACAACAAAAGGAAACTTCAAATATATATTCACACTTTACATTTTCATATGATTGACTTCAAATCCTTAGCATTTGGCTAAGTTGATTAAAGTTAGGTCATTGTGGCTTAAGTTTAGTTCTCATAGATTTGGAAATGCCCTAAGCTACCCTTGAACCTTAGGGACTTATGTTTTCAATTGGTCTCTCACTTATGCACTTCACACCTCTCCATAAAATTCATTGGATGGCTCATTCTTTAGTTCAAAAAGAGCCCATTGTGCATGAGGTTTACTTTGAATTGAGATAGGGTTACTCCTTTAATTAAGGAAAATATAAAATAAAATNTTATGTTTTCAATTGGTCTCTCACTTATGCACTTCACACCTCTCCATAAAATTCATTGGATGGCTCATTCTTCAGTTCAAAAAGAGCCCATTGCGCATGAGGCTTACTTTGAATTGAGATAGGGTTACTCCTTTAATTAAGGAAAACATAAAATAAAATTCACAAATTGAAAATTAAATTCAATCAAAATTGAAATCTCAAAGTCAAAATTAATATAATTATGGGCTTGAAATCAAAATTATATTGTCTAAAATTAATTATAAATTAATCAAAATCAAAATTGGAATGAAGATCAAAATTGACTATGAAATTTTACAAAATTAAAATCAAGAGTCATACAAAATTCCTAAATTAAAATCTATGTGAAGTTAGAAAATTAAAATCAAAACCAAATTAATAAAACTAAAATTAAGAAAGAAAAAACAAACTTAGATGAAATTTGAATCTTCAAAATCAAACAAAGTTAAAATCAATATAAAAATAAAATTAAAAGCACCAATTAAAATCAAATTCAATAAAATTTATATGNATTAAGAAAGAAAAAACAA
Source organism: Phalaenopsis hybrid cultivar (assembly GCA_002079205.1). Lineage (NCBI taxonomy): Eukaryota > Viridiplantae > Streptophyta > Magnoliopsida > Asparagales > Orchidaceae > Phalaenopsis > Phalaenopsis hybrid cultivar. Next base: position 29,010 of record JXCR01135536.1, on the reverse strand, counting down.
ACTTAGATGAAATTTGAATCTTCAAAATCAAACAAAGTTAAAATCAATATAAAGATAAAATTAAAAGCACCAATTAAAATCAAAGTCAATAAAATTTATATCGAAATCTCAAAAAAATCAAACCCAACAAAATCCATAAACTTGAAATTAGAACTGAATCACAAATTAATCAAAATTGAAATCAAAACTAAAAGTCTAAATATACCAAAGTCAAGATTGAGCTTGGGTTTCGGTTGAGAACTTTTTGAGGAGGAGAAACTTAGGTGTGTTTGTCTTACAGATAGAAAGGAGACGATTCAGATGTCCAAGCTTTATGTGGAGACGACGCCGCACCCGATCTGAACAAGAACACGGAGTGGTTCAT
>JXCR01135536.1:0-20719 GCA_002079205.1 Phalaenopsis hybrid cultivar | reverse complement strand
CATTCACTATAATTTCTTGACAAGGAGAAGGATGTTTTCTTATATATTGAATATCACATTTGAACCTTCATTAGTATAATTAATTATTTAATAGTTATTAAAATTACATATTTATTTTAATTACCTATTAGTGACATNTGAACCTTCATTAGTATAATTAATTATTTAATAGTTATTAAAATTACATATTTATTTCAATTGCCTATTAGTAACAGATAAAAATTGAACTTCGTTGTTGTGATTAAAGTATTACTTTTCTAAAATCTTAGTTCGTAGTTCTAATCTTACTCCCTGTGGGATCGATATATAGGACTCCATTAGAGCCCTATATTACTTGAGCGATACGTATCCTTGCGTTAATAAGTGTGACTTTACAATTATTGAAAANTCCATTAGAGCCCTGTATTACTTAAGCGATACGTATACTTGCGTTGATAAGTGTGACTTTACAATTATTGAAAATTTATTACGTCCATATTTATCGAATTTATAACTGTTATTAAGTTTTGGTACAGTTGCTGAGGAATTAAATCTTTATAGCACCAGTATTAAATACTTATATTTTTAAGCATATATAAAGTCGCGGTCATATCCTTTTGTACTTACATAATTAGATTGCTTATTTTATGTCATTTTTCCTTTGATTGATTAAACATGTGTTTTTTTTTCTCTACTTAGAATATTTTTTAGGTTTATTGGTACTGCTTTTGTCTAAGAGATAAAATTTTCAACCCCACATAAATAACCCAAATTTAATTTTTTATAGAAGACTGATTAGGTAGGAAAGATACCAGCTCTCACTCTAGAGTTCCCTCTAATTCTTTCACTTGGGGGCTAACATCTCGTATCAAAACCTAAAACAATAAACCAAGTTGGGGGCTTTAGCGTGTCACTTTAAAGTCCTCTAACTCTACACCCTTCAAAGGTTGTTTCTCTATTTATTTTCACTCAGTCATATGAATTACATTCTCATTCACACAATCTCATGTGATTCTTACAAATTGTTGACTGAGAAAATACCNTATTTTTAAGCATATATAAAGTCGCGGTCATATCCTTTTGTACTTACATAATTAGATTGCTTATTTTATGTCGTTTTTCCTTTGATTGATTATACATGTGTTTTTTTTTTTCTCCACTTAGAATATTTTTTAGGTTTATTGGTACTGCTTTTGTCTAAGAGATAAAATTTTCAACCCCACATAAATAAATCAAATTTAATTTTTTATAGAAGACCGATTAGGTAGGAAAGATACCAGCTCTCACTCTAGAGTTCCCTCTAATTCTTCCACTTGGGGGCTAACATCTCGTATCAAAACCTAAAACAATAAACCAAGTTGGGGGCTTTAGCGTGTCACTCTAAAGTCCTCTAACTCTACACCCTTCAAAGGTTATTTCTCTATTTATTTTCACTCAGTCATATGAATTACGTTCTCATTCACACAATCTCATGTGATTCTTACAAATTGCTGACTGAGAAAATACAATCACGGATCTTACATGTTCTCACAACAAATTTTAACAACTTAATGGGTCAAATCAAGAAGTAAATGAAGTACATGGATTTAAATCATCATAACTTATTCCGACATTAAAGATCAATACTTTCCACAACTTTCATCCAAAACATTAATTACTTATTATTTTAAGGAATAAGATAAAGAAAATCACTCAAAATACATGGAGAAAATACAACCACAATTTAGTTTAAAAGTATAAATCATTGTCAAACAAACAAAAATTTTAAATTAAAATCAAATGTCATAACAAAGGATAGAAAATTATCTCAAATCCTCCACCGAACTCTTGAAATTTCATTGAATCTCTTCTTCTCTAACAACACTCTTAAATCTCCATATAAAAACTAAAAGGAACAGGAAAAGGTAAATGCAAACAGCGTCTAAAATTCTCTCCTAAAATGCAGAGAAAAGTCTCCCTTAGGAAGCAATGAAAAGACTAGAAGAGCCCTTAATCCACTCCAACTCCCTCTTTCTATATTTTTCCAAGAGGCGCATTGGTATCTCTTTAAAATGTCTCCATATTTGATGAATTTCTCTAAGAGATGCCTCATTTCAAAAGTCCTTTAAATATATTTTTGTCAAATAATAACCACTGACACTTAAGATTAAGGTCCCTAGTGCTTAGGAGCGACCTTCTCTGTATTGATGGCGCTTAAACGCCAGCTGTGGGCGCTTAGGCGTCACAGCTCTTTTGTACCTTTTCATCATTTTTTCTCTAAATTTGATCATTTTTTACTCCTTTCACCATTTTTCATCTTTTTTATTGTACCTGAATGAAAAACACACAAATACCTTCAATTAAAGTGCAATATCTCAAACATAGGCATAAAAATGTGTACATAAACACTATATATTTTAGGTGTATCAGATAACAAGTATGAATTCTCAACTGATTGTATTATAAGCTTTCCTCAAATCAAGCTTAATCACAAGATTACCACCTCTACATTTAGTATTACGTTGAGGGATTAATTCTTGAGCCAAAATGATGTTATCAGTTATTCCTCTACCCTGGATGAAATCCATTTTATTTGGGCAAATTAAAAGTAGTACGTGTTGTTTTAACCTCTCCACCATGATCTTGTTAATGAGTTTATACGTAACAGAGGAAAAAAAATGGCCTAAAATAATCCCACTTATATTTCTCATTGTTTTTAGAGATTATGACAATCATAGAGGTGTCAAAATATTTACACAATGGTGCCCCCATCTACAAACTTTGGACAGCCTTAACCACAACCTTTTTGGTAATATCTCAATAAGATTTATAAAATTCAGCAGTATATTCATCCGACCCTGCTACTTTATTGATATTAATGTCCTGAACAACTTCCCAAATTTCATCCTCTATGGGATTTCCAGCAATTTGTAGTGTTTCAATGAAGTGTTTAGCATCCCGGTCTATATTATCATCTAATGTTGTATTACATCGGACTTTAGTAAAAATTGATTGAAAGTAATTAATGCCTTCAAGAATAATGTCATCCCGTTCTTCAATACAATCACCACTAAGTCCTATATTTTAAGTATAGTATTAATACGCCATTTATTTTTAATACATACATGATAATAACTTGTGTTCCTATCACATTCCACAAAATGTGCTTTCCCAACCTNAACTTAAATAAAAAATGAGGATGAATCTCAACTCAAATCAAATGTAAAAGTACTAGAATACTAATTGAAAGCGTCTAGAAAGCCTAGTCAATCGAAGAGTTTGCTTTAGGTCTATGATTGGCCACAATTTTTTTAGGTTCAATTATATACTCTTTTTGATGATATTGCACTTTAAAGAAAGATATTTTTGATGTTTTGTTGTATGAATGATGAATTAGGGTCATTGGAGTAAAAATATACAAAAAGGTGCGATTTGGAGCAAAAATGACCAAAATGTAAATAATTGAACTAGGGCGCCAACGGCGCCATCGACCCCGCCGAAGGCGAGATTTTTCTGAGACTCTAGAATTAATTCATTAAGAAGGTCTGGTCTGCCGATGGCGCCCTCGAGGCCGCCGACGGCAAGCTCGGCGGTTATGACCAATCAGGCTGTGGATAAGGACATATTTTGAAGGGATGCTTAAGCAACTCTTGGGAAAACTCATCCACAATTTTAAAAGAATATTTTGGCCAAAAATTGAGAGGAGCCAGAAGATTTTAGAGTTCTTGGAGGTTAGAAAGGTTCCATTAGTGTTTACTAGAGTGTANAAGAAAATCACTCAAAATACATGGAGAAAATACAACCACAATTTAGTTTAAAAGTATAAATCATTGTCAAACTAATAAGAATTTTAAATTAAAATCAAATGTCATAACAAAAGATAGAAAATTATCTCAAATCCTCCACCGAACTCTTGAAATTTCATTGAATCTCTTCTTCTCTAACAACACTCTTAAATCTCCATATAAAAACTAAAAGGAACAGGAAAAGGTAAATGCAAACAGCGTCTAAAATTCTCTCCTAAAATGCAGAGAAAAGTCTCCCTTAGGAAGCAATGAAAAGACTAGAAGAGCCCTTAATCCACTCCAACTTCCTATTTCTATATTTTTCCAAGAGGTGCATTGGTATCTCTTTAAAATGTCTCCATATTTGATGAATTTCTCTAAGAGATGCCTAATTTCAAAAGTTTTTTAAATATATTTTTGTCAAATAATAACCACTGACACTTAAGAGTAAGGTCCCTAGAGCTTAGGAGCGACCTTCTCTGTATTGATGGCGCTTAAGCGCCAGCTGTGGGCGCTTAGGCGTCACAGCTATTTTGTACATTTTCATCATTTTTGCTCTAAATTTGATCATTTTTTACTCCTTTCACCATTTTTCATCTTTTTTATTATACCTGAATGAAAAACACACAAATACCTTCAATTAAAGTGCAATATCTCAAACATGGGCATAAAAATGTGTACATAAACACTATATATTTTAGGTGTATCAGATAACAAGTATGAATCCCCAACTGATTGTATTATAAGCTTTCCTCAAATCAAGCTTAATCACAAGATTACCACCTCTACATTTAGTATTACGTTCAGGGATTAATTCTTGGGCCAACATGATGTTATCAGTTATTCCTCTACCCTGAATGAAATCCATTTTATTTGTGCAAATTAAAAGTAGTACGTGTTGTTTTAACCTCTCCACCATGATCTTGTTAATGAGTTTATACGTAACAGAGGAAAAAAATGGCCTAAAATAATCCCACTTATATTTCTCATTGTTTTTAGAGATTATGACAATCATAAAGGTGTCAAAATATTTACACAATGGTGCCCCCATCTAGAAACTTTGGACAGCCTTAACCACAACCTTTTTGGTAATATCTCAAAAAGATTTATAAAATTCAGCAGTATATTCATCTGAGCCTGCTACTTTATTAATATTAATGCCCTGAACAACTTCCCAAATTTCATCCTCTATGGGATTTCCAGCAATTTGTAGTGTTTCAATGAAGTGTTTAGCATCCCGGTCTATATTATCATCTAATGTTGTATTACATCGGACTTTAGTAAAAATTGATTGAAAGTAATTAATGCCTTCAAGAATAATGTCATCCCGTTCTTCAATACAATCACCACTAAGTCCTATATTTTAAGTATAGTATTAATACACCATTTATTTTTAATACATACATGATAATAACTTGTCTTCCTATCACATTCCACAAAATGGGCTTTCCTAACCTTTTTTAAGATAGTTCTTTTTCAGATTTAACTCCAATGTATAGTGTTCATTGCAAGTATCTACATGTTCCAGTCTTAGAACCTCCTCTTCAGCATCTTTAATTTTTTCTTTAGAATCTCCAAAGCATTGCCAATTCCACTTCTTCAAAACCATATCCAAATATTTATGCAGCTTCCACAGTTTCTCCCAAGGGTTACCCTTCATATTTTTTGGCCAGTTATTCTCACACATAGTAAAAAAGCTTCATGGTTGGTCCACATGTTAAGAAAGCAAAAGGATGTACCAATAGGCTTGTTGGAAAAGTTTATGCTCAACAATAGAGTCTTATGATCAGAACCCAAAGTAGAAAGGTAATATGCTGTTATATTTGAAAAATTATTTAGTCAATGTTGATTTACAAGAGCTATATCAAACCTTTCAAAGACTCTGCCCATTTTCCAAGTTTAGAAAGGGCCTAAGAAACCAACGTCAAAAAGCTTAGCATTCAAAATAGATTCATTGAATTTAGCTATCATTGACATATTAGGTCTACTTTCCCCTTGGTTCTTTTTTGACTAGTGATCATATTAAAGTTACCCCCAACCATCCAGTTCTCCATCATATTAGAACCCAAGGTAATCAATTTGTTTCATAAATCCAATCGTAATTTATGACTATAGCTTGCATAGATAATTGTGGCCCACCCCTTGCATATATTGACATCAAAGGAGAAATTCAAAAATTGTAGATCATCTATGTTAATATTGTTTGAAATTTCTTTTCTATAGAACACCCAAATCTTTTTTATGACATTGGCTACGAAGACTTACTTATTAAAATCTTTCACAATTTTATGTTTGTTAAAGTGTACTAAAGTTTCCAAGGTAGCAAATAACCAAATTTTGTTAGTTTTAACCAAATTCTTTAATCTATCAAGGGTGTTAAGGTCAGCCACCCCCTGATATTCCATATAAATACGTTAATCATAACAAAAGTGATGACTCCTTCTAGTTATCCTAAAAAGAGCACCATTCTGCTGCCCATCAAAATATGAAGAATAGTTGTTATGTATGATATTACCTTGTCCTAAGTTTCTTAATTTCAACCTGCCTTTCTTGTTTTTTTTAGCTTTTTGGATAGTCCATTCACCCTTTAAATAAATTCTAGCTATCTCAAGTTTTTCCTCATTAAGGCATGGGATTACCTCATCCTCCAAAGAGACATCAACCTAATCATCAGCCTCATCTAATTGAACACCAAGTCCTGGTGTAACATGAACATTTTTTTTCATAGACAACATTGCCAGAGTTACAACAAGGTAATTTTGAATCTACCAACTCTTGTACATTGTTGCTATTTCAATGTTGTTCCAATTCCAAAGTCAAATCATTAACAACCATGAAGTCTCCTTTATCCTTATCCAAATTATTTTCCCCGGGACATTTGTCCTCATCGACTCCTTTTATCTCCTAACTTTTAGAGGGCCCAAACCCAACCTAGCTCCTGTCTCCACGTCAATTACATCCACCCTATTGTCCAATGCAATATTCTCATCCCTATTTAATTTTGTAGCATTGTTTATTCCATTGAGCTGATTGGGTCCTTCTAAGTGATAGCATTGTAAAGAAGAGTGACCAAACATCATATAGTTATCACAATATGATGGGTGATTTTCAATAATAACTTTCTTCCAATATCTCGTATGTGTTGATCCTATGCACACTTCATCTTGAAAATTTTGTGTGATATCTCTTTCCACAAAGATCCTTGTTGTCGATGGTCTAAACAGACTATAAGTTAGCGAATCCATTTTTATTGACTTCCCAAAAATTGGTGCAATAGAGAAAAGAAATTCATGATTAAATAACTAAAATTTCAATCCAGGGAAACTCATCTAAACAGGTATCCCAGGGGTTCAGTTTTTGCATCAAAATCCACATACCACATGAGCTACATAGTTTATTTATATAAAGATAATAGATACTACAAGCATAGCTCTAAACTGATTTTTTGCTATTTTGTCTGGGAGGAAGATTCAAATCTTTTGCAACTTTCATAGCTGGCCATCAAACTAATTTTAGATTATCAGAATTATAAAGTGTTGAGTAATAATTTGAGGATCCGAAATAATGGGAGATGGCCTCGTTAAGAACATATTTAAAAATATTTTTGACAATCAATAATTTCTAGGCGAACAAGATATTTAGGATGACAATGAATTTTTCCATTTTTATTTTTATGAAATAGATTGGACAAATAATATATTTTGTTAAAATGATCTTTTATTTTTTGCTATGTTTTGTTATTGTTTTGAAAATCGATTGCTCCGTCAGCTATTTGAAGTTTCGCAACTTCTTTCGAGTAGCTCCCGATTGAGAAAAAAATATTAGATACGGAGAGCGTACGTAGAACTGCGTACGCTTTCCGATCACAACTATTCCTTTCATTTTTTTTTAAAAAAATTAATAAAAGTGAGACCCACTGTCACACATGTTTTGTTTGGATGAGTTGATAGACGACTGTGATCGGAGAGCGCTACGTACGCATTCTGCATGTAATAATTTTTCCAGGCCTAGAGACCATCACATCTTTATATAAATAAAGAAAAATAATTAATTTGAAGCTATCATACATACTTATATCAAAAAAAAAAAGGTAAATTAAAATAAAAGAAAAAAAGATTTAAAATATCTTTATTTTATTCCAATGTAATTATGACTCAGCTTAAAATATAAATAAAATAAAAATAATGATTGACTATAAACAGTTCCCTAGCATTTCAAATTTTATATACATCTAGTTTATTTATTGATTGGACTGCTGCGCTGGAATGATCCGAGATTTAAATGATAGATGCTCATCCTCTAATATGTTTTGAGCTTATTTTTTTCTCCTCACCTGTGCAGTCNGCCAACAAGATATTTAGGATGACAATGAATTTTTCCATTTTTATTTTTATGAAATAGATTGGACAAATAATAGATTTTGTTAAAATAATCTTTTATTTTTTGCTATGTTTTGTTATTGTTTTGAAAACCGATTACTCTGTCAGCTATTTGAAGTTTCGCAACTTCTTTCGAGTAGCTCCCCGACTGAGAAAAATTTATTACATACGGAGAACGTACGTAGAGCTGCGTACGCTTTCCGATCACAACCATTCTTTTCATTTTTTTAAAAAAAAAATAAATAAAAGTGGGACTCACTGTCATACATGTTTTGTTTGGATGAGTTGATAGATGACTGTGATCGGAGAGCGCTACGTACGCACTCTGCATGTAATAATTTTTCCAGGTCGAGAGACCATCACATTTTTATATAAATAAAGAAAAATAATTAATTTGAAGCTATCATCCATACTTATATAAAAAAAAAGGTAAATTAAAATAAAAGAAAAAAGATTTAAAATATCTTTATTTTATTCCAATGTAATTATGACTCAGCTTAAAATATAAATAAAATAAAAATAATGATTGACTATAAACAGTCCATAGCATTTCAAATTTTATATACATCTAGTTTATTTATTGATTGGACTGCTGCGCTGGAATGATTCGGGATTTAAAATAATAGATGCTCATCCTCTAATATGTTTTGAGCTTATTTTTTTCTCCTCCCCTGTGCAGTCCTCCTCTCTCAAATTAAAAATTCCAGCACGGCAGAAGATTCCAAGGAAATAGTGCTGACAAATGTTCGGGCCCACATTTCTCGATAATTCCTTGCGGCCATATTATTTAAATCTTAGTGTCCTGTTCATGACGAAGCGCAGGAGAAAAGATGACAGTATAAACACTAAACATTACAATTTGCAAGGGTAATCACATACCCAGCTCTTGAATATTATTATTTGTGAAATAAATATTCACCTAAGTTTTTTACTTATCTAAACTGATATATTCAAGTATGCTACAATCAAATTATTAAGACTTTGATAAAGATTAAAAATATAGATTGAGATTTTATCATTTTATGACCAAAAAGCAGCTACTTAGATCAATAGAGAAAGAGTAGCTCCCTGCCCAACCACTAGCAGAAGATGATCGAGCAAGAGAATTTGGAAGTGGACTACCCAAGATTGACCCGGATCATCGATTATATCACTAATAGGTAGAATGCGAGAGGTCGAGTACGAGGACACATAAAGGCAAAGTGTCTTCCCATTCTGTAAAAGATTTAAACCTAGGAGTAACTCTCCAAAACCCTAACTTTAGCAAGGGTATGACAATTAAAAACAGTTTTGTGTCCTTAGGTCCAAGGATGATATAGAGCTATACATGTTATTTTATGGAGAATATGTTTTATAAATAAGGGGCATGAAATGTAAAGCACATTCTAGTATTTAACTCTCTAGGGCTACAAACAAAGTACCTTCCTCATTAGACCCTATTCTCTCACCTCTATTCTCTTTCCTCCTATCACTCTATTTCTAGGGTATGATTCAATAATAAATTTGGGTTCAACACTCTGAAAATGTGCGGTGAGCATAAATCACTTGATAAATTAGGGAGTAACATAAAGAGAAGAACCTAGCTACAGAGACGTCATGAACAATATGGACTGTACCAGAGATTTCATAACTCAACAGATTCATGAGCTTAAAGAACAAATGAAGGCAAAGATTATAGATGTTTTCCAAAGCAATGATGCCACCACCTCAACTGACAGTTGACTCGGCTCGCAAATACGTAATTATTTACTTTCCAAAAGATCGTAAAAAACTTGACTCAATTTATATTTAACGACTACTGTGTAAAAATGATTGTCGGCACAATTTTTAGGTGGGGTCCTGTGGAAGCTGCCGGCCGCAAGAATGGNGGCCAAAATATTCAAAATTACAATTTTGCCCTTAAGGGTCCAAACTTTGATAATTTGTCAAATTTAATTTNCTTCGGAGGGATATTTAATATATATATATATATATATATAGTTTAGAAAAATATGAAATCAAATCGATCCCATTATTTTCATATTTTAAATGAAAGAGCGTCGCACCTTAAGCTATGTGTCACTCTCGAAAGATGGACACATGGCTTGATGGTGAAGCTCAATCAAATAAACTAGGAAACATATGACATATGTTTAGCCTACAAAACCACTTTATTATAAGCCGACAAGTTTCCCTATTTAATATAAAAAATAAAATAGAGTTTATATTAAGTTGGGTTCTTGAAAGTTTCCTATATAGGCAAGCCCCTATAGTTAATTACATCTTAGATAATCAGAGTCACCTAAGAAAATTCTCGATAAAAATCAAGCGATATTATCTTCAAGAAGTTAAAAGGAATAGGACTTTTCAACGAGATCGAACAAAGAGGTGTGAAATGGGAATGACTCGAATTTAGAATATATTATGGAATCAAAAGGAAGAGAGACTAGGGGATGTCACAGATCTTGAGGAGAACCTCAGTGACTTCCCAAGCTATCCTATGATTTGGTTTTAATTTAGAGGAGAAATATTTGAATGATTCATTCTATCAGTTTTATTAACCAGGGCTTACATTCGTGTGAAATAATTACACAAATAGACTGGAAGATGTGAGGATTTAAGTCATGACGAACGACAACCTAAGAATCCTAAAACAGGTTAGGGCTTATATTGTATAGCAAAGCCATACAAAAGACTAAAGGAAATTTGTAGATTTATGTTGTACTAGGCGGACAACCTCTAAGTCCTATGGCTCTTTGTTTAATTCTACAAAATGGTTTAGCTGATGTAGACGTGTTTTCCTATTTTTAAGATGGTCGCGCTGCCCACAATGCTAGCTCCAAGCTCCTCATTGTGGCGAGTTTAAGTTTTCTAATGTGTCAAGTCATGATGTCAAATCATATGTTTTCTAAGGTTATATTTATTTAAATATTAAGGGGAATATTAAAGTTGATTAGAGCTACACCGATTATGATCCTACGATTCCCTCGTTCCGGCTCCACTATTTTTTTCTGATTCACTTAGTTCAAATGAATTTACTACACTTAACTTAATGAGTTTGATATTTTCATTTAGACCATGGGAAATCTCATTAGCAACCGTAGGTTACCTCCTTCGACAGATTCCCAATTATCTGATAGAGAAGTTTTAATTTATTTTTTTGTTTTGTTTTGTTTGTTATTAAAGTTACAGTTGTTTTATATTTTGATTGTTGTGGCGGTAAATTTTATCTTGTTTTCATTTCTTAATTTTATTTTGGTTTCAGTTCTTTATCTATCCTAAAAGTTTCAGTTTTGACATGCACGATGATCTTGTTGTTTAGCATACAAGTTTATAAATAGGAAATAAGAGGTATAAATAAATAAAAGTAAATTGTAATGCAATAAATTTAAAGAGTACATGCCGATTCTTCCTGTTTCTCCACCTGAATGGTCAGTATTTGCAAAGCATATGTATAATTTTGTAGGAAAAGCAGAGAACACAAGTTTGAGGTGTGTCTACCAGATCCTATATCATACCCTGGTGGATCCAATTTGTTCATCTCTGGAGATGATTCCATTAAGCAAATCATAATGTCTATCATATCCTATATTTTGATTATCTCTTTAAGTGGGGTAATTATCACTTGATGTTTCACTTACGAATTATACAGGTGAAGGCCCTTAGAGGAATTTGGCTTAACTAAGGGACTCAGCTGATTTGATTTTAAGGATGGGCTTGTAGTGTTAAAAAAGTTTCAAATTAATTATAGGTCGTTTTCTAAACCACAATAGACAAGATTTCGATCAAACCTAATTTACCACTAAGCCCTTAAAACTTAATGGGAAAATTTGTAATTGATTTTAAGAAAATTTAAATAGTTATACTATTAATCCTTATCAATAATCATAAATCATTTTAAAACTATTGATTGGGGTTTTAAATTAGTGTTTTATAATCTTCCAAAGTCAAACCCCTCACCTTAATATCTTCTTATTTAATTATTCTTCTGAATTTCATCAATTTAAAAAAATACAAATTTATCCTTAATGAGACCAAAGTGAGATTGATTGCTACCATTTATCCCTTTCAGGTTTCAATCATCATCAATCAAGCTCATTCTTTACCCATTTACCCTTTGGTTAGCCTAAATATTAATTGAGACTTAAATTCCAAAATTACCATTTTGCCCTTAAGGCATTAACACCTCATAATTCATTAAATCAAACTCAAATGACTTTAAAATTTTTACTTTACCACACTCATGGATTAATTAAAACATCAGGGGCGAAAATGTGATTTTTTTGAATTTATTTAATTTAATAATTATTTTAATGCAAAAATAGTGATTTTCAATGAAAATTTAATAACTCAACCAAAACAAAACTTTTGTCCTTAAGAAAATTTAGAGGTTTACCTAGGTAAGAGGATCACTTGGACCAATTTTCATGATTTTTATAGGTTTAATTTAATTATTAGAATTATTTTTTATTTTGAGTAATAATTAAATATAAAATATTACTTAAATGAAAAATTAAGTTTTATATTTTTCTTAAATATTTCTGAGCTCAGGGAACCCAAAGAACCAAATTTCATATTTTCTTTATTTATATTTTAATTATTAGAATAATTTTAATGGAAAATTAAAGAAAATTCATTTTAAGCCTTTAAAAACTTAATATTTTGACTTAGAAAATTAGGAAAAATATTTTAATTGGTTCCGTGTGATCAAAAAACCAAATTTGACATTTTGTGCGTTTTTACAATTTTACAATTTTTATGATTTTTAATTAATTTTTAGTTATGTAAATGCTTAAAAATAGCTTATAAATGAAGTATTTATTTTAATTTTACTTTTATTTTTCTTAGGTTTCTCTAGTCATAAAGATCTCCCAAAACTAATTTGGTGATTTTTTTGAATTGTATTTTAATTATTATAATTATTTTAGTGTCAAAATATCATTTCACTTAATTAATCCATTTTAGTGGTCAAATTAACTCCAGTTGAATTGAAATTTTTTATGGGGAGCTTCTCTAATATTAAATTACAGTGAAGAATGATTTTTATGTCATTTACATTTATAATTACTCAAATTTAATTTTATTTCTTTTTTAGGGGTTGGTTACAATTAGGATTATTAACCTACCAAAATAAGTTTTATATTTTTTTCTTAATATTTTAATTATTATAATTATTTTATCAAAATATGCATGACACACTTCAAAAATTGTGATCTCTGCATAGAGAACTCCCCTGACCTCGGAAAAATCAGGGAAGATCCCTCATGACGAAGAGAACCAAAATGCCAAAAATTAAGTCATGGTGAAACGTCTATGCAAATGGAAAATCCAAATAATAAATACACCATTTAATTAATTAAAAATCATACATGCATTAAACAAACATGAAGTTATTTCCACATTGTTCTCTTCTGTTCATTGAGTAAGAGGGAATTTTTATTTTATTTTTATGATTTTTCTACACCAAGATATGGATTTTTAAAGTTTTTGTCATTTAAATAAATTAAATAAAACCCTTATTTTTTACTTATCCAGCGCATCATCGTACGCGTCAAACAGACGCGTGTCGCAGCAGGATTGGGCGCCGCCATCCAAGTCAGCCTGTCGTTTACGTATCAAAGTACCATCTGACCACATCAGGACCCTCCATTCGATACTCACTTAATCGGACGGTCCTTCGTCATTGCCCCCAATGGATCAAACCCGCAAGCCATCCAACTTCAAACCTTAATGTCTCTCTCGATACTCAACCACATTATGTATGGTTTCTTCCTATCGACTAGTATCGACTATGTGAACATATCCATATGGTTAATGAAACCTTAAATCAAGTCTATAAATATGGAGAATTAAAATAAGCTCGGTTTAAGGGGAGAGTTCAATACCTTTGCCCAAGAGGTGTGGCCTCAATTAGGTTCTTCGAGAAGCTTGAGTTGAGTTCAGAGAGCTCCTAGATGAAGCCTTGTGCCATGGTGAATTGCCTAGATACGATTTCGACCAAGGCTGATTTGGGGTGTTGATCAAAGTCTATGTTAGGGTGGTCTGGTGATGGGGCTTTTATGGGGGATCTTCTTCTATCACTCAGGGGATGGTGTGGGTGCAATTAATTTGACTTTGGTTGAGTCTAGAGGGATGTGCTGTTTCAGGCTTGATTTTGAGCTCCAAAATTGAGCAGTGGGTTTGAGGGTTAGAGGATGGTTGGATTGAACTCAAGGGGTCTTGAAGAAGCTCTCGGAACAATTTGGCAGAGTCTCCCCAAGGAATTTCACGCTCTCCCCCCTTGGCCGTGGAGGGTGAGTCTAAATAGAGGGGGTCATGGTGGCTCTCAAGCTAAGCTGAGGTGGCTGAGGTGTTGTTTAGGTGGAGAGCAGAAAGGCTCCAATGTCCATTGGGGTTGGTGCCACTTGGATGCATTCAATTTTGGGTTTTCACCATATGGGCTCTCGTGGCCATGGTGTTTTCCAGCGGCCAAGGTGGTTGGTCAGCCAGGCTCTGGTAACCATCCCACTGAGGATGATCAGTGGTGGGCTAATGTACAACCAATTGGCTTTGTGCATGGGTAAGGGTAATTAATTGAAGTGGAAAGGGCTTTGTGCTAGATTAGGTCTAGATTGGGTTTAGCCTCATTGGAATGGGTTTGGGTGGCATCCTATGGCTGACCAAAGTTAGGTGAGCCAGCTGAAATAGTTTAGAGAAGTCCCCATCCAAGTACAATTAGGCTTAAGCATGGTTTAGGGAAAACATGAGAAGGGTTAGCCACATTTAAGGGAATCACTAAAGGGGTTCCTCCCTTTTCCACTTTGGCCATGGTGAGATGGCAAATGTTTACATGGCTCACCTATGGCTTGGGAACGGCTTCATGGCTTCCCTTTGGCTTGGTGAATTTGCATGAAAAGGGTTTTTTAGATTTATGGGGTATTTTTGTGGAGTTTGTTATGAGGCTTGATTTGGTGTGATGAAATGATGAATTTCAAGGAGTATAGTTTGATTTAGTCGAATGGATGATGGGAAGAAATTTCATGTCATGTGGGCTTTGGATATGGGCTTTTGGAATTAAGTGTAGTGGGCTTGGGCTTTTAAAATTTAGGGTGAATTTGGGCCAAAGTTTAAGTCAATCAAATGTTTATTTTGGTGCAGGGAGATGTCATGAAGAGTTTTGAAAGGATCTCATGTGATTTTGAATTGAATTGGAAGGCCAATTTGGGGGATTGCACTTAGGGTCAAAATTGGGGCTTTTTGATTTAGGTGAAATTAGGCTTAAAATTAAATTAAATTGGGCTTGGATTTTATTTAGATTAGAATTAGGGATATTGAATTTTTATTTAGAATTAAAATTGAGCAAGATTGTGGTCAATTGAGTCAAGATTGAGGCTAATTTGGCGAAATTGGATCTTTAAGAGCTATTTAGGGCTTTTGGTCAAATTGGGTCAATGTGATGGTTAAAAATTGAGATTGGGACTATTTGGGATGATTTTGGAATTTTTGAAATTTTAGGGTCATGAGGGGCATTTTGATAATTTTTGAAAATTTTGGGAATTTGGTGAGTTTGGTGAATTTTGGTAAATTTAGGTAGGGTGAGTGATTTGAAATGACTTTTAGACAATTTTGGGTGTTTTGGGTAATTTTGGGAATTTTGGCAAAAATTAGGGTTGTATGTGTGTTTTGGTAATTTTGTGGTTTTGGATTAGGATGAGCAAGTAAGCCATGAAGCCATAACAAACCAATAGGAGCCATATGAGGACTCATTTTGGATGCTCAATATGCTGGTCTTAATATTCTTAGCCAAGGGCTAGGGGTTTGGGTTCATCCATATGAGCTTTACAAAAGGAGTCAAGAGACCAACTCAAGGTCAATTGGTCTTAAAGTTTGGGGTGCGTGAAAAAGTGTAGTGTGTGCAAGCTAGCCTAACCAATGCCAGACCACCCAGGGTTATTCCTAAGGCTTGACCATCCTATGGGAAATGTCCTTGAGCTCCACCATATTGACCCCACCTACTAAGTGCTAGAGGTTAGGACTAATATGTGGAATTTCAAGTTAAGTAGAAAAAAGTGTAGAATTTCTATTGGTGAGGGTTCCTTTTCTAGTCCTCTAGGAATATTCAACAGGAAAGTCCTATGGCTAGACCTAGGCTATTAAAGAGGAAAAGCTAGACCTCAACCAAAAGTAAGGTCAACAATGATATGTTATAGGATTTAGAATTTGATTACTGGTTTAAATGCTAATGGTGCTATACAAGTATACGTATTGTTTCAAGTAATATAGGATTTTCTTTAAAAACCCCACTATCGATCCCGTAGGGAAGGCGAAGCTCTTTTTATCAACTGATAAAACTCAATTTAAACTGCAAAAAATTATCAAAGAAATATGGTAGCAAGTTTATGTGTAAAAAAGTTACTAATTCCTACAAAATCAGTTTCAAAGCTTAAAGAAAATTGTGTGAAAGTTCTTCCTTTTTGCAAACAAATCATAATCAGTGTATGAACCAAATGTTTAAAAGTTAAAATATAGTTTTGTGACAAATAGGAGCAATCTTATTCTTTACCATCTCCCAAGTGCATAAAAAACATTAGTTAATCTAAAGTAAAGTTCCAAAATCTCTCAGGTTATGTTGGGTAGTCTTTAGCCTCTCACTTCTAAATTACCCACTATGCTCTCTCTATAGGACTAATCATTCCTAAGCTTCCAAACTCTAGATCAAATTGCCAAGAATCTAGCTTATAACCCTAGAAACACCAATTTTACACCCATCAAAACTTATTTCCTAATTTATTTGCGCTAACCCATGGATTACTTTTTCACCCATGAAATTAATGTGATTCTTACTAGTTGAGAAACATATAACCCCCCGAATAATTATAGATTCACAACAAATTTTAACATTTCAATTGGTCAGATTGAAGATGAAATTGAAAAATGAAGTAATGAATTATGCAATTAATGAATAAGAGAAATCTTAAAAAATTTTAATCATACACATCATTACTTCTTATTATAAGGAGTAATAATAAGAAAACTACTCAAAATTCATAGGGATAATGCAACAAAACATGATTTACATAAAACGCCAAATTTACACAATAACACAAAAAAAAACAAAAGTACAAAATAATTATCTCAAACTTCTCCCCAAGAATCTTTTGAAGTTCCCTTGATGACTCCTTGCTCCAATAGACACACCAAAACACACACTGAAAAGACTCACACACACACACACCCACACCAAGACTCACGACCTCTCACACCATACACTCCAACAACTCTCTTTTTTGACCAGCCAATGACCTCTTTAAATAAAGCTCTAAAAATTACTAAGAGTCACTTCAAGCACCTCTTCAAAATTTGTCCAAACTCATTGCACAAAAAACAAAAATAATTTCTGGCGCATGGGCACCAAACTCTTAGAAGCCTCAAATAACTACCAGACGCCTAGGCGCCAGGTCAATTTTTTGTTCCTTAGCTCCATTTGACCCTATTTTGCTCCATTTTTGCTCTTTTCAAACTTAAACTCAATTATTGCACCTAAAATCAAAAGCACACAAAATACCTTCCATTAAAGTGCAATATCCTTAAAAATGAGCATAAAATGTATAAATAAAACAACAATTTTTAAGACGCATCAATTCCCCTAAACTTAAATGTTTTGTCCTCAAGTAACTCTTCTATTTTATTAAATAAGTACTTTAACTTATGGTAGTGGGTTTCATAAAAGATTGCTATACTCTTACTCCATAAAATGTGATAGTCAAACTTTAGAAAAAATTTCAAAAACTCGAGATAGAACTAGGGTATAAGAGTATTTCATACTTAAATTAGAAATTAAAATTTTCTATTCATTTAAAAATTAATTGTAATTTTTCTGACTTAGTAATCTTAGAAGAATTAAAAAATAGAATTATATGAGAACTCTATTAGTAAATTTTTTACTAATACATTTAAAATTAAGAATATGCTCATAAATGTAAATTAGTTTCTTTCTTTAAGATAATTCAAGTGAAGTTAATTTTTAATTGGATATATTTTCACGCTATGTTTTTTTACTATTCTTTTTCTTTTGATTTTGTTTTTCTTTTTCTTTCAGGATCATTTTCATTTTTTCTCTCTCCTTTTTCATGTGAGGATTATTATATCTGAATAACCTTAAATGATTTTGAACTTCACTATCATCTTCTTAAAGTTAAAAACTTTTGACATTTCTTAACTTGATAATGTCTATTAGTATAAAAATAATTTTTCATTGAGTCTTAAACTCTTTTTATAGTGTAAATCTAAGGTCCTTAGTTTTTCAAAAAGATAATTTTTCATACTCTGAATAATGAAAGCATATTTCTAAACCTTTATACTTAATATCTTAACTCTAGAACTACCCTTTATCACTAAGAATGTATACTAAAGTTTACTATAACATTCATAGAATCAAAGAAATATAGTTTTCTTAAAATAAAACCACATACCACATAATATGTTAAAATAATTTTTAAATATAATTTATTTGAGGGTAAATAGAGTTTCATTTTAAAAGTGTTTCTCCCACCCCCAAACTTGAATTTTTAAAAAGTTTAAAACAAGATAGTACAAAATAGTATGAAGAGAGAAAAGATTTATCAAATTAATTATCTATCACTGGGTTTTAAACATGAAAATAATACAGGTACAAGTTGTAAAAATAGGCGTGTGTAGTAGTAAGTAAATTTAAATTAAANTAGTAAAATTTGGGGCTTACCGTGTCAGATCGAGGCCTAAGCACAAGTCTCGGGCGCCTATCGCCNATTCACGAGCTAAGACACCTTTGATGTCTCATCAAGTGTTTAAAAACCATCGCATATTCATATGGAGTCTTCCGTGCTCAAAGAAACCCATAAAAGCTTCTAGTGGGCGTTTTCGAGAAGATTAGGGTTTAGGACGCCATACCCATGTGGTAATTTGGAGCACCCATTGGCACATGATCCCTGTTGTGATATCCATGAAAAACACTTATTCTTGAATTTATGAACCATATTTTAGTCATGCGCACTCTCTCATACNTATCCATGAAAAACACTTATTCTTGAATTTATGAACCATATTTTAGTCATGCACACTCTCTCATACCTTATATATCGAAAACATCATTCGTCGGACATTTCTAGTAAAATTTGGGGCTTACCGTGTCAGATCGAGGCCTAAGCACAAGTCTCGGGCGCCTATCGCTTGAAACATCCTCCAGTATGGTCAAACTCGAGAGCCTAGAAAGTAGTCGATAAGAAGACAGGGCCTAGGCACCCGAAACAGCTCTGGAATGTCCCGAAACCGGGGCCACAAAAAGTAGACCTTTGGGTTGGTGCGGCGCCCAAGCTCTAGGGACTCGATGGCTAAGCATCGGTATTCTTCCATATCTTGGTTTTGTGGGCCCTTGAGGCCAAATTTGTTGGGGGAGGGGGATGTGCCTTAAGCCAAGGGCGTGGCGCCTCTTCTTTTGGATCTCAATTTTGTGGGCCCTTGAGGCCAAATTTTGGGGGAAAGGGGGATGTTCCTAAGACACTAAATGGGGGAAAACCAAAAAGAAAATTAGAGAGATTAAATTTGGGGAGAGCTCTTAGAGGCTAGTGTTTTAAATGAAGGTTTTCTCCTGTTCTTCTTTTTTCTCCATTTCCTTCCTCCTATTTATTTTCTGAAGAGAGCTTTAGATTTTCAGCCAAGGAAGAAGCTTGAAGAGGAGGTTTAGAATTTTTAGCTTGAGAGCAGCTTTTGATGAATCTCCTTTATCTTCCTCTTTTCCCNTTTTCTCCTCTTCTTCTTTTTTCTCCATTTCCTTCCTCCTATTTATTTTCTGAAGAGAGCTTTGGATTTTCAACCAAGGAAGAGGCTTGAAGAGGGGTTTAGAATTTTCAGCTTGAGAGCAGCGCTTGATAAACCTCCTTTATCTTCCTCTTTTCGTATCTTTGGAAGAGGAGCTTCCATGGGGTTTTGAAGCCATTTTCAAAGAGAAGAAGCTTGGCGGAGAAAATTTCTGGAGAAAATCCTTGGTGGAGAGCTTAAAGGATTCTTCTTCCTCAACTTCTACTTCTTCCCTTCATCTTCTCTATTCTTCTTATTTTTCCTCCATCAACTTCTTGAAAAAGTTTGAGGAAGACCTTGGAGAAGCTTCTTGGAGGAAAAAATTCATGTCTTCTTTGGAAAGCAGAGCTTCTTCATTATTGGGGAAGAAGCGGAGAGAACTTTGTCGGAGCTCGGACAATCCCAGAGAACACATTCCCAACCTTCGTGTAGGAGAAAAATCTTGAAAATTTCACGGTTTCCATTCTTGGGTCTCTAGTTTTGGATATTAGAGGATTTAGGTTAGAATTTTTGTGTGATTAGAGGAAACCCCATAGGATTAAGAGCTTTGTGCTTCCCCTACGAATCCAAACAACAAAGAATATCTTTTCCTTTTTTGACCAAAAATCCAAAAGATGGGTGGTTGTACTAATCAAGTCGTTTGTATGGGTGGTTTCATTCAGATGGATGCTTGAAACCCACCTACAAAGAAGACTAAGACTTCCTTGGGTGTTTCCCTTCTGAGTCGTAGAGAATCCTCTTCGCGAGAGATTCCCCATCTTGTGTCGTGCAAACGAAAGTGAGTGTCTTGTTACATCATAAAAT
>JXCR01135535.1:52190-62254 GCA_002079205.1 Phalaenopsis hybrid cultivar | reverse complement strand
AAACGGACGTCATACTTTCCTTAGTTTATTTGATCGAGTCTCATCTTCAATTCTTGTGTTTATCCTTCGGGATAGATACAGGATTTGAGGTACAGTGCTCTTTCATTTTAAACTACAAAAAATATGGGGTCAGTTTGATTTCATACTTCAACGTCCTTCCGAAGCGGGCGACGGGATTTTGATTCCGGTGACCGACAGCTTCTTACGGGCAACCCCACGACCAAACCATCCCCCAAAAT
This sequence comes from Phalaenopsis hybrid cultivar, assembly GCA_002079205.1. NCBI lineage: Eukaryota > Viridiplantae > Streptophyta > Magnoliopsida > Asparagales > Orchidaceae > Phalaenopsis > Phalaenopsis hybrid cultivar. Next base: position 62,015 of record JXCR01135535.1, on the reverse strand, counting down.
AGCGCCGACGCATGCGTAGTCTACCACTCTATCTTGTGGGCATTTATGATGCAAACCTTGTGCGGGTGCACTTGGATTGAGCGGGGGTGTGCCCCCTTTGGCAACTTAGCATGGGTGAGCTTCAACGTGGGCGCGAGTGCACCACCTTTTCCTGTTTTCCTCCCAATTCACCACTTTTTGTACTCCAATTAGCTTAATCCCTACAACCCACAAAACATTACAGAAATATCTTACCCAAGTGTCACATGGTTATAGAATATGCAAAAAAATAGATTAACATTGTATATTTTATTCATATTAAAATTCCTCAAACTTACATATTACTTGCTCTCAAGTAATTCAATCACGTTGCTCAAATTTAGGAGAATAAGGGTTCACAAATTTCTATGGATTTCCCTTCATTTTCAATAATTATAAGAATCAAAATTTTGTGATTTTCATCCTTGATTTGAATTATTGTAAATCTCTAATAACTCATATCTTCCTTTATTCACTTCATTTGTAGCATTTTTCTTTTTGCATTCAATTAATTCAGTTTGGCTAAAAATCATTTCGTTAATCCAAATTTTTATGTACCTAATTCATATTCAAACCGTCTACTATCCCTTAATTTTTACTGTATTTTATCGGATCCTCGATATCCATTAAGAAGTTCTTTAGTCATATAATTTAATGAAAATTGTAAGATTCTATTGTTAGATTACTAATATGATCAACATCAAGCTTCTTCTCCTATTGTCTTTTCACCTCTTTTTTTTCTTCTTTTCTTTTTATGTAGCATTTTTTTTCTCAAAATATTTTCTTCTCTTTTTTAAGACATTGTTGTTTCTTTTCTCTTTTCTTTTTTTTCTGAAGAATTACTATATCTGGTTAAGCTGGTTTAAAGAATTCTAGGCTTCTAATTTTCCTTACGTCGTATGTCTTAATTTTTTCTTAGTGTAAGTTGTTAGGCTTCTATAAATCAATTCAAAATCAAATTAAAATCATGTTGTTTGAATTAAGACTTAAGACCTAAAAGCCATTGATTAATTTCCTCTCTTTCTAGACACACTTTTTCAAATGTTTTGATAAATTCAAGTTAGTAAGGATTAACCTTGAGTAGTAGCTTATTATTGAAGAACTCAAATTCAAAATTGTTGATGGATTTCGTAATCTTTTAAAAAATTTTAATTACCATTGCTCATTATCAAGAGTTCCACATAAATTTCTTATGAAATACATTATAAGCAGAGTGTTATATTTCTTTAAAGCATGCACATAGATGAATTTCTCTCCCTCAAGCTTGGTTTTTATCCTACCCTCACCAAATAGTTAATGCAAGAGGAAATATGACCAAAGGAAAATATGTTGAGATTTTCATACCTAATTTATATTGTTTTTGATGTTATTANACACCTAAAGTTTAACCCTTTTCAAAATTAATTAAGACACTCGCCTAGGTCTTAAGGGCTTAGTGGTGACTTAAGCTAAATCAAAATTGATTAAACAAAGATTAGAAAAATAAACATGATTAAATCCAACATCCTTGAAACACAACTAAGCCCAATTAGGATTAAAATTTGGCTAAGTGTTCAAATTACACTAACTTGCCCCTTTAAGGGTCTTCGCCCACATAATCCTTAAATTAAATGATAAATGATAATTACCCCTTTCTTAGGGATAATTGAGACATCAATGTTCACTCAGTAATAAGGATATTTACAGGATGAACCATTAAACAACATAATAAGTTTAAACAAACTCGAGGCTTTTCACTAGTTGGTGAGAGAGAGACATGGACCTACTTCCCCCTCTTAATGGATACCTCAGAGGCCTATTAAACTTAATATTCTTCACTCAATGAAATCATCCTTAATTAAAATTTTAAGGACTCACCAAGATATGACATAGGTTTAGAGGCCTATTAAACTTAATATTCTTCGCTCAATGAAATCATCCTTAATTAAACTTTTAATGAGAGGCTTATTAAACTTAATATGCTTCGCTCAATGAAATCATCCTTAATTAAACTTTTAAGGACTCAACAAGATATGAAATAGGGCTAGGAAATTACCAAAATTTTACATTCCTGCTTTTCATAAACTGCCTTAACATGCATTTTAAGTTTCAGGTGGTGGAACGAGAAGATTCGCAACTTTTAAGGACTCAACAATATATGACATAGGGTTAGGAAAATTACCAAAATTTTACCTTTCCTGCTCTTCATAAACCGCCTTAACATGCATTTTAAGTTTCAGGTGGTGGAACGAGAAGACTCGTCAGGTACGCTTTTACAGTTTATAGCACTGTCTTTCTTCTGTCATTTCCTTACACGTTTCATGCTTGCGTTTACCTACATAAACTCNAAAATACTCAAAATAATTTCAGATTTCTTATTTTTTAAAAATTAATCACACTATCAAATATGTTTGATTTTAAATTATAATATGAATAATATATAATAAAAAAATAAAATAAAATTCACCACCACAACATTTAAAATATAAAATAACTCAAAATTTAATCACAAACATCACACAAAACCACAACTTCAACTAAATAAGACNTTATGGAACTCATTAAGTTGGGTTTGATAAGCTCATTTGGACTAAGTGAATCCAATAGAAAATAGTGATGCCAGAACGAGGGAACCGTAAGATTCATTTGGACTAAGTGAATCCAATAGAAAATAGTGATGCCGGAACGAGGGAACCGTAGGACCCACGGTGTCGCTCTAATCAAATTTAATATGCCCTCATAAAATTTAAAGAACTTCAACCATAGGGTCACCTGATTTGACATTATAACTTGACACACTAGATAACTCAAACTCGTCGCGGTGAGGAGCTTAGAGCTAGCATGGTGGGCAGCGCGATCATCTTCAACAGCAAAACATGTCTTCCCTAGCTAAACTAATCTCCCTTCCTTAGACTTAAACAACAAATTCTTCAATAGAAAAACCTGTCTTCCCCAGCTAAACCAATCTTCCTTCCTTAGACTTAAACAATAAATACATAGGACTTCAAGGTTGCTTGCTTATGCAACATAAATCCTCACCTTATCTTTAGGCCTTTGTGTAGCCCTGCTATACAATATAAGCCCTAACTCATCTTCAACAGCAAAACCTGTCTTCCTCAGCTAAACCAATCTTCCTTCCTTAGACTTAAACCACTTTGAGGTTGCTTGCTTATGCAACGTAAATCCTCACCTTATCTTTAGGCCTTCGTATAGCCCCTTTGAGGTTGCTTGCTTATGCAACGTAAATCCTCACCTTATCTTTAGGCCTTTGCATAGCCGAACCCTATCTTCCCCAGCTAAACCAATCTTTCTTCCTTAGACTTAAACAACAAAGCCATAGGACCTCTTCCCCAGCTAACCCAATCTTTCTTCCTTAGACTTAAACAACAAAGCCATAGGACTTTGATAGCTAAACCAATCTTCCTTCCTTAAACTTAAGCAACAAAGCCATAGGACTTTGAGGTTGTTTTTATTGCAACGTAAATCCTCACCTTATCTTTAGGCCTTTGTATAGCCCTGCTATACAATATAAGCCCTAAAACGTAAATCCTCACCTTATCTTTAGGCCTTTGCATAGCCCTGCTATACAATATAAGCCCTAAACGTAAATCCTCACCTTATCTTTAGGCCTTTGCATAGCCCTGCTATACAATATAAGCCCTAACACATAAATCCTCACCTTATCTTTAGGCCTTTGTATAGCCCTGCTATACAATATAAGCCCTAACTCATAAATCCTCACCTTATCTTTAGGCCTTTGCATAGCCTTGCTATACAATATAAGCCCTAACTCCTCTTAGGATTCCAAGGTTGTCATTTGTCACGACCTAAATCCTCATATCTTCCCGGGTACTTGTGTGATCATTTCACACGAATATAAGCCCTAATTAATAAAATTTGCAGGATGAAACACCTAAACNAATTCGGTCATATCGTTTGGGTGCTGAAGTGTAGATGTTAGCCCTCAGGTGAGGGGAACGTGGGAGCTCCGAAGTGAGAGCCGGTATCCTCCCAGCCTAGCTGTAGATTAAATAAACAAGTGTAGGATTAGTCAATGTTCTTTATGTCTGGACCAAAGGGTGAAGAATAGGTATTCTCATATTTGGCACAATCTAAATTGAACTAATTCACTTTATCCATTCACTATACTTTCTTGACAAGGAGTGTTTTCTTATATATTGTATATCATAATTAAACCCTCCTTAGTATCATTAGTTATTTAATAGTTATTAAAATTATCTATTTATTTCAATTGTCTATTAGTGACAGATAAGCAAATTGAACTTTGTTGTTGTGATTAAAGTATTGCTTTTCTAAAATCTTAATCCTCAGTTCTAATCATTCCCTGTGGGATCGATATCTAGGACTCCATTAGAGCTTTATATTACTTGAGCGATACATATACTTGCATTGATAAGTGTGACTTTACAATTATTGAATATTTATTATGTCCATATTTATCATGTATTTTAATCATATAAAAGTCGTTGTCAAAATTTAAGAAATAGTAAAATAGGAACTACTCAGTTGCAGACATATACAAGCAACATCAAAGCATGAAATAATCTTATAGGAGTGTAGAAAAATTAGTAGACAAGGAATATCTCTACGCAGTGCACATCACAAAAAAGTAGACAATAACAAGTGTAAGTAAGTAAGCATGTCACGTAGAAAAAATCTCAACAAACATATTCATACATGTACTTGCTCTTGAATAAAAATCCAATAATAAAATATATTCCAATTAATATCAAAGTTCAACATATTTAGAGTTCTATCAACATAAAACATCATCAGAAATGACATCTCCATATCCATAAAAAACCAAGTATCCAATAAATCATAATGAGACAACCACAAGACAAAGATTTCAACACAACTATCATCTTCATCATCCTCCTCATTGTCAGCCTCCATCTATGCAGTGTTGTAAGTGAACTTCTGAAGTAGAGGGGGTGTTGGAAAAACAATTGGATCAGGACCAATACCCTTCCCCTCGTGCCTATAAAGCTCCTGCTCAGCAAAAAAATACCAATGCATGTAGTTGTACTGATGTTGGTGCTGCCAGTCATAGAAGTGTGACCTTTCATAGAGATCATGCAGCTCTTATGACACAACCCTAATGCCTGTGGAGAGGGTCTCTAGATTCTTTGTGAGGGCTATTACAGATGTGTGAGGTCTTGGTTAAGATAGCATTCACTATAAGGAGCTCTCCCCCCATTTATGGATAGATATCCACCCGTAAGAGAAAATAATTTATTTTGTGATTAGGTTTGGAGGATTAAGCTATTTCTTTTATCTATCCCTACAAAGTGTGGTAATAGGTGCAGATGACCCAGTTCCACAGTGGTGCCTCCACTGATAATGTGGCTATGGGAGAGAGCTAGGACTAAGTCGACTTCGATTGACTTACTAGTCTAAGTGATTAAATTCATAACGACACAGTTCTTCATCACTTCAGTCAACTTTGTTGTTGGTAAAATTTTAGTACAAATGAAACGACGCTAAGCCTTAGACTCCATTACCATTGATGCACATGGGAAATTCATAATTTTTATCTTTCACATGCCACTGGGCAATGTGATATGGGAGAAAATTGATTATCTCCTTGTAATCATAAGCCAAGAAGTTGGAAAAATTGCATTTTGGATCATCACTCATATTTATAATGTAATTGATCGTCGTGGCATCATAGTCTACCCATTTCCCTCACATGAAAATCTTGTCATCAATGGATTCTTTAGTGTTGATGAAACTCATGAACAAGCGGGACTACAATTGGATAAATGGAGTAAGAGAATGACTTCCACTTCTTTGACAATTTGGCTTTTCATCTGACCTCCGGATTCAAGGAATACTCATTCGAGGAACAGTTTCTTCAATGCAAGGAAATCGTTGTAATGATTAGAAGCATTTAAACAAATGAATTTTCTATTGTTGAATTTGGTCTCCTTCATACCCTTAATCTTTTGTGTTACTGTCCTAAAGAATAAAATAGGAGGTAGACCTACAAGAATGGATGAAATATTTAAAAAATTTATGATACTACCTCCTACAGGCTTCAAATGCTTCTCTCATCATAAAAAGTGTTATGGAAGCTTCTATTCATGGTGGCCGGTGCTCAAATGTTAAGCTAAATGCTAGGGTGTCAATCGGGAAGACAAATCAAGGAAGAAGAAATAGCAAAAAGTGGTAAACATTGGTGCAATTTGCCATATTAGGAAGTTGGGCTTGGGTGTTTGATATCCTTAGTGCGAGTGTGCTAAAGTGCCAGGGCACAGATGCTGATGTGCCATGTACATCATGCAAGCATGACTGTAGCTATCACATTGGTGTAAGTGTGCTACATGATGGGCATGAGCGCACTAGGTTCTAGCATCACAACACGTGTCGTGAGTTAGTGTTGATCTGTCGCCTGCTTTGTCTCGCTGTGAGAAAGGATATGGGACAAGCGAGGATGTGCTAAAAGAGGGCACGGGGGCATGAGTACACCCTATCTAAAGCACCGGTTCACCTCAATGTAGAGTGGAATGAGTACGCTTATGGTTAACGTGGGGGTGCTACCAATGAGCTGCTTGGTGCAGGTGCACCGACCTTAATTTTCTCATTTGTCTATTATTCAACCTTTTTACCTTACCAATAGGGATGGAGTACTCTGGGATAGTCATAACACAAAAACAATACAATAATAAAGATTATAAACACAAAAAGAAAATCAAACTTAAAAAAAATTCTAAGATGTTACTTGGGTTTCCTCCTAAATTATCACTTAGTTTAACGTCATCAGCCAGACCAAGTCGGATCAGATAAAACTTATAATAGTTTTTCAGGATCAAATTGCCTTCTCAATAGTCCATGAGCAATGGTCTCAAATTTCTATTATCATGGTGCTAAATCCTCTAAGTTCACACTTACTCAAGATTCTTTTACAGGGTATGTGGTCGCCTTAATCTTCTTGTTCAATTTTCTAGCAACACATCAATTTATGTCATGTAGTCCTCTCCCAAATTTCCTATCGTAAGTTGTAAAGAATATCTCATTCCGAACAACTTTCAAATCTTAACTTTCTAGTTGTTTTCTCAACTCACGAACACTCATTGAGGGCACCTCAGAACAACCTCCTAAAGAATCAAATCCCATTTTTTCAAGGAAATTCTAAGACTCTCTTCCTATGGCTTCTCTTGTGGATCGTTCTACATGCTAACTCACTCCTTATCCTCTCTAGCATTCACTGCTAATGGAAGGGTTCATTCTTCTACATTTCAACAAAATTCTTCCAAAATAGCTAGCTCTTCATGGCCTAATTTCTCTGATGCAAGAGATTGGCTATCCACTACCTCATTCACCACTTCTACACTTTGGCTTTGATCAATTCTAGAGGCTTGGGCAAATTAACTTAGCTTTAACACATCAAATGTCACCTCCTAATTATTCACTCTCATAATCAATTTACCCTTTTGAACATAAATCATTGCCACTCCTGTGGCTAACAATGGCCAACCAAAAATAAAGATCATGTCCTTATCCTCCTCCATATTAAGAACCACAATATGCTTGGAAATATTAATTTTTCCACCTTAAAAAATATGTACTTTATGATTCCTTTTGGTTATGATAATGATCAGTCTACTAGTTGAGAAGTTAGGGGGTGGATTGATATCTCTTTGTTCTAATTATTAGAAAATGGACAACAGTATGAGATTTATGCTAGCACCCAAGTTACATAGAGCTTTCCCCATGAATTTTCTTTTTACAATAGAAGGGATTGTGAAGCTACTTGGATCTTATAGTTTGTTTGGCACCCTCTTCTACATGATGGCATAGCACTCCTCTGTAAAAGCAACTATCTTACCAACTCCTATGATAGATATTGTGAGGCTACTCAAGGAGGCATGGCCACCAAGCAAACTTCTTTTGAGTGAAACATCATTAAACTGACTCAACATACAACTTCACTTCTATATTTTTATAGGATATTTGGTATCATGTCTGATACATGAATTACTTAAGTTTGACATGATTCATCAAAAGCTCCATTCGTTGGATCCTTTTCTTGTCGTTGGGTGATTTTCCAAGTAGCTGCAAATTTCTTTACATTTTTTGGCCTTAATCAATTCTTCAATTATATTATAGAGTAACGACATGTCTCTATTTCGTGTTTGTGGTCTTGATGACACATGCATCACCACTTTGGGTCTCAGAGGTAACTCCCGACTTTCATTGGTGGCACCTTCTTGAAATACATCTTATTTTGAATGTCATCCAGAACTTCTACAATTAAGATCCTCAAAGAAGTCAGCTGAGGGAGTTTATGGATTGAAGGTGGCCCGTTTTTATTGTGATGGTTTGCCCATCGTTCGAAGTATCATTCCCTCCTTCTCGTGAGAAAATATTTTTTTTGGCTCATGATCGTCTGAGAATGTGTAAATTCTTCAGAAGGAGCTCGATTCAATGGTTGGGGGTTGTGTCTGGGCTTCCAACCTTTTCCATGGGAGTTTCATTTAGAAGGGTGTGGTGGGACTATTATGGCAAAGGGTGAAAGAAGAATTGTACTCTTTTATCAATATATGTGTGTTAGTGAGCTCCAGTAACTCAACTAACATGTTTGGGCATTGTAATCCCAGTGCATAGTAGAACAACCCCTTTTTGAGTATTTGACTACAGGATTCTTGAAGAAATGTAGATTCAAGGTCTCTAACTTCCAACATCTCTCTTTGGAAATGGATAATGAAGGCACATAAAAGTTTTTTCTTGCCTCTGACGTAATTGTAGGAGGGTCTGTGAGCTCTTGTCGGGTAGATGTGTGCTAGCAAACTATACGAAAACATAGTAACTATTTCTCATTTGCGGGACGAAGAGTCTTTGTAATCATCAACATATAACGGTATTTATAACTGGGTTATGTCCCGTTATTTTTTTCTTTTTATTAATTTTTTACACTTAAAAATTTCTTGTGTTATTATTAATTAATTTTTTTTATTTAAATTTGTTGAATTTTTGTATAATATTAAGACGATAATTCATTATTTTACTTTTCTAACATGTATAAATTATTATTATATCAGTTGATTTTATGAGAATGCCTAAAATATACAAATATTCCCGTTGACTTGTTAAGCACTTTGCTGGTGACCACTCAATTACGTTGCCGAGCCCTAATGGATACTGCTCACCTAAATTACGGACTCGGTTGACGAAGTAAGTAATATGGCCAGCAAATCGTTGCCTTGGTTTCATTTTGATTCATTAAAATATTTAAAAAGTCTTACAAAATATAATAAATAATAATAAAAAGAATCATTCAATTTTTATAGCTTCTGGCACAGGAAAAATTATTTTATACAGACATCACATGCAGAGATCATGCAGTGTTTGATCTTCACCATCGATCTCGCAAAGATGTATTTCAATAGGCCCCACCTTCAACTTTTTTTAAAAAAAAAAAATTAATTACGATGATCAACGATAAAGATCTGACACCGCATGTATCTTTACTGTATAATTTCCTCGCTAAACTATTGAATGGAATAATTTCGTCGGTAAACCATTGAATTTTAATGAATAAAGTAATAATTTCAATTTATTTATTTAATAGTTGATGTACAGCTAATACATGGTACGGTATTTAAATTGTTTTTTTTTTTTTCTTTTTTATTGGAAAGGGTTGGAAAAGTGCGCTTTCAATTAGTCACATTGTCAAGTGTCAACTGTCAAGTCTTCTCTTTATTATAGCCCGTAAGATGCGTGTGCTTGAATTTGAATTTTTTTTTCAAGTATTTTACTTTTATTTTAAATTTAATTTAATATATATATATATATATATATATA
>JXCR01135535.1:37291-51948 GCA_002079205.1 Phalaenopsis hybrid cultivar | reverse complement strand
ATATATATATATATGCATATATATTTGAAAAATATTTTTTAATTTAAAAAATGAGACTAAAAGATCTTATATATTTTAATAATTTAAGTAATCAAGCACAACACTATAATCAATGCATCTATCCCGAGGAATAAGCATATTACTTGACAGCGGACTCAATTAAATAAACTAATAAATTTATGACATTAAATTGTTCTGCGAACATTTTTGTGTGACTGATAAGTTTTTTTATCTAATATAAAGATTAGATAGAGTTTATATTATTTGGGTTTCAAGTTCCTTATACTGGGAAGCCCCTATAGTTATTTGCATCATAAATGACCGAAGTCAGCTAAGCAAACTCTAAAGAAAGTTTAGTTGAAGTAGATCTAGTTTCATGTCGGGTCTTGATTCGTCGGCGGAAGTCCGTTGGCGTTCACATGCATCCTCGTCGTGCTACCAAAAAGCTTTCTCCGAGCTCCATATTGGAGCAATTATGGGTTTAAATTTTTTGTGAACATGCAAATTGTTGAGTCATAGTCTGCTGCAAGATACCACCTAGCATATGTCCTACTGCTATCTACCCTAGGGCCCTTGCAAGTATTATAAAGAAATGCAAAAATAAAAGCAGTAAAACGGTGCAGTAAAAATGCAGTAAAGTGTGGTAAATGTAAAATAAGCATGCATACTCCTGTCGTTGTTGTAAGGTTAGTACAACATAATATAGTAATGTGCAGTAAATATAAACAAATCTTAAGAAAATTTGAGGAAAACTTAAACAAGTCGTAAGAAAACCCAAACGAATAAAACAAAATGTGATGTCATACATAGAAGATCCAGGCCGGGTGAAAGAATTCAAGTTATTCGGGGGCTCAGAACGAGGGTAGAAGCCCTAGCAATTCTTCCTGAAGGAACTCTCCAGGCAACTTGCAAGTATCATGTATGTAATACCAACTATCGGTCAGACAATCATAAGAGAATGGTCCTCAACCTGATTTGTGTGACTGACACATGAATTTATCATAAATAACATTTTAAAAGTGAAATTTTAATTTGTTATACAAAAGTAATTTGAATTTTGTAAACATTTAACACACAAAGTACAAGTTTTCATTCAAAAATTACATTTTGATTTTATTTAGAAAAATCAGACATTCATCAATCTATCACACTAACAGGCTAGGACCACCTATCACCCATGAGAATGAAGGGTAACTCTTTACCAAATGTCAGTGGGGCAATAATGCCAGTCCTTGACCCACTCACGAGTCTAGGACATACATTACCCCTCACATACCTAAATAACGTTCTCATCATCACTCTTACCACCAAGACCGCTAACTTAAATAAACTCGATGATCCATATGTGACATTTAAAAATGTCCCCAATTACCAGGAGGTTCTGAGTGTAAAGTTCAAGCTAAGATCCCGGAGCATTGAGTTTCATTGTATATTAAGTTAGAATGAGGATTTTCATAAGTTGATTTAATTAAAAGGGTCCTGCATAATGTCTTGGCAGGTCCTAAAAGATTTCACTTGGTTTGACTTTTCTTTTAATGATGATTTTCCCAACTAATTTTGATAATCAATTATGTCCTCTGAGATATCCAAAGTTTTGTAAAGATGTCCAGAGAGTGATTCCAGACAACCTTGGAATTTTTTGGGCTATCTCACGTTCATTAGGTCTTATCACATTGTTGGGTCAATTACCCCATGTTGAATTAAGATTGCTTTTGTTATTTTTGGGGTTGTGCTAAATACTTAATTGACCCATGGATTGAGGATAAATGATTAATTTCAACATCCAATTGAAAGTTGAGTGGGCAAACCCATCTAGGGTGTGCTTGTGAGACTTAGGGAATTTACACTCTAGCTTGGGCTTGAAGTGATTTAAGGTGTTTTATTTTCAGTTAAGTGTTTTCCAACTAATTCTTAAGTGTTTCTAGATTAAAACAAACTCACTATCATTCTCTCAAGTCATACGAGCAAATTTGTAATTTCGCAAAAAGGTTATTAAGTGTGCTTTAATTTTAATTAAAAGAATTGGACTTTAGTTTAATTAATGATTAGGGGTCTAATTGATTTCCTACTGATCTTCCAATTCATATTGTTTACTCTTGAATCTTCTAAGTTCTTATTTTCTTCCAATTCTCAACAATTCTCTTAATTGTAATTTTTCCCTTTTGTAAGAATTTTTGCAAATTGGTTACTACCCAATTTCCCTTCAGGTTTCAATCATTTCAGTGGACTAATTATCATTATTTTGTTCCCTCCCCTCTAATTAATCCTAAAAATTAGGAATAAAGTGTAAAATTCTAAAATTACAATTCTAGGGTTTACACCTCTTAACTTTCAATTCTTAAGTCAAATGAATATGAGCTTCATTAACCTCCTATTCATGTATTAATTAAGTCAACAAAGAAAAAATTATATTTTAGTGATTTTTATTTATTTTTTTAGAATTATTTATACTCAGAATAGTGTATTAAACATAATAATTAATTTAACAACTCAAAATAGGTTCTCTGTTCTTAGAAAAATATTATGGTGTTGCTCATTATCAGGGAACTAATCAAAGGCAATTTTGTGAATTTTCAAAAAATAATTTAATTTTTATAATTTCCATATGATTTTTCTAAGAGAAAATCAAATAGAAAATATATTTTCATTTAAAAACAAAATTTTTTTTCTCTCTGACCCCTTGACCGTAAAGACCTCGCCAAATTTAGTTTTATAATTTTGTGATTTATAGCTTATTTTTAATATTTATTATTTACCAAAATAGAGACATTTTCATTAAAAATATAGGGTTTCCACGTTTGGGTTGTTTTCTAACTTTGAAAAAGAGGGAACACTCCTGATGTCATGATGAATCAATAGTTTCTCCTCTATTCATTGAGCACTAGTATATTTTTATGTTATTTTTATGATTTTTCTATATCAAGATATGATTTTACAAATTTAAATTAGTTTCTAAAATTAATTAAATCAAAAAATCATAGTTTTTAACTTAACCCCGAGAAAACCCAATTGAAATCACAATAACATCACAATACTGCACAATTAAAACGATGGAACAACATAAATAATGCCAGAAAACAAGCGAGATATAACGAAAATAAAACTGCAGAACAGTGCAAACAACACCAGAAAACTACGAAAATACAGCGTAAATAACACAAATATTGTTCATCATCCCAAATACACCAAAACATATGAACTGTCCAAATTCAAACCTTAAGATTTCTCTCAATTCACAACAAAATTAAGTGTTATTTGGTCTTACACCTTCATCTAAGCGTGTAGATCATATCCATATGGCTACTTTATCATGAAATGCAAATTTTATTCACAAAGGTCCAAATGAGGCAAAAAAAAACTCTACTGTTTTGAGCCCTCGTCAATCTCATCATCAAAGAAGGATTTTTTTTTTTCAATTTACGGTGAAAGGAAATCAAACATTTCCAATTTAAGGTTGGTGAAAAACCCATAAAAAATTGGAAGATGTATGAGGAGATAGAAACACATAAGTTTCCTTGATGTGAAAACAACCAAGGGCAAAGCCCCAAAAAACCCTAAACAAAACGAAAAGAGAAAAAGCAAAATAACCCAAAAATTTTCCTCAAGGAAAGGAAAAAAGAGAAAGCAATCAGCTTTTCCTAAGAGAAAGGGAAAAACAAAGAGGAACGCCCAATAAACCTTCGGGAAAATTTCGAATCACCTCATTGAGCCCCCTAATATACATGAACTTGAATCAACTCTCTCTCTCTCTCTCTCTCTCTCTATATATATATATATATATATATATGTTTCTTTGATCTATTGTTTTTTCTCTCTCTTTACTAATGGTTTGACCAATATTTTATGTGTCTTGTAAATAGAGTTTGGACATCACCATCAATAGATTTCATAAATGAAAAATTCTAATCGTGCCACAATTGTGCTTATCAATTTGCTCATATTGGCTCTGATTTAACCACCCAATTTTCAGTCATGTACTGACACCAATTTTATTTTGTTAGTTTAAAGTCCAGACCGATTGCATATTAGGTTGGTTGAGGCTTTGAGACGGGCTTGCAACCTAACTAAATTGGTACCATTTAATAACAACTGTTTAATGTGAACGAAGAAAGCATCGAATTGAGATAAAAATCTAGAAAAGTAAACAAAGCTTAGCAACTTTTTTATCCGCTTCAGCTTTATATAAGGTTTACCATTTGCACGTACTGAGAAATATTAAACATGTTTCAAGCATCTAGGGCCGGCGAATCGAAAAAGTTTTGCGATCGGACTCCGGACGAAGCTCTACATGCAGACTTCCAGTAATATGTTGTCACATGTACTACATTACGAAATTTATTAGGGGGTTATTGAGGTGAAACCGCAGAGGTAATTTGAGGGTTAATGCAGGGGGTTATTGAAGTGGAACCCCGGAGGTTATTGAGGATTATTGTGGGGGGTATTGAAATAAAGCAACGCAAGTTATTGGTGGGTTATTTGGGGGTTATTGCAGTAGAATCGTAGAAATTATTGGGGGTTATAGAGGGGTAATTTCTGAGTTATTGGAGTCAATACCCCAATAACCCATGATAATCTTTAAATAACCCTCTAAATAACATCTGAGGTTCCACTCCAATAACTTTCATTATTTCACTCTAATAACTTTCGCGGTTTCACTTTAATATTTTTTAGATGAACTCGATATAGCACACATGACGGTATATTATTGAAGTCCGCACGTAAAACTATGTTCGGAGTCCAAAAAAAATTTTTTCCCAGCGAATAAGAGGAGAACACATCTGTATGCTCATTCTCTCCCTACACTCTCTCTCTCTCTCTCTCTCTCTCTCTCTCTCTCTCCTCTCATTTGCTATATTTTCTCGTATATAGGAGAGAGGCTCCTAACAAAAGCAAAATAGAAATAAGGAGTATATACAAACTACAAAAATTTCTTGTAGAAAAAAAATTAAAAAATATAAAAATGATTGAGGCAAGTATAATAATTATAATAATAATAATAATAATAAAAAGAAATGACCGGCCATCTAAAATGCATACTCATCGATTCCCAAAAGATTACGAACCCTCACCTCTCCATTAAGTCCACACTCATATAAGAAAAAGAAAGGCAATCTCTCCGACGTTAACGTGTGCCCAACCAACTGAGATATGGGTGCCGCTGCTTCATTCTTCTCACATCGCTTTCTTTAACCTACTCCGGCGACGTTCCATGCCGCTGCCCTCCTCACTTTTTTCATGTCACTCTAATTTTGTTTTAATGATCTCTAATCAAAACTTCAACTCTTAAGTAATTTTAAAAACGCTTTCTGTATTTTTCGATTATAATATATTGATGCGTGCTAAAAAATTTGCGGCGGTAAGGAAATGGATTATCGTCTAAACGTTGCACGAGGATTCAGCACACACTCAGATGAAAGGGAAACAACCTGTGATGACATCATAAGTTTTTACGGGGAAAACCTGTAAAAGGAAAAAACCACGGGGTTTAACCCAGTTATAAAAATCCACTTTAGGTTGATGATTACAGAGACCCCTTGTCCCACAGACGGAAAATTGTTATTAGATTTTTCAAGTTTCAACGTCGACTGACGGCGTCTGATTAGCGGTGGTTTACGACAGTCGATGACAGTAGGCAATGGTCGACGGTGATAGGCGGTGGTCGATGAAGGTCAACGGTAATCGACGGTGGTCGACGGCGGCCTGCGGTGGTCGACTGCAGCCGACCGAAGGAGGTCGGCAGTGGTCGCCAACAGTCGTTGGTGGTCGATGGCGATCGACGATGACAAAAATGATGTTTGACTTGAGCTCATTTTCAAATCTTTAAGTTCTCTCTCAAGTCTCTCCTCTCATGTGGGAAAATATTTGCGTACATAAAATGTACGCAGCTCTGCGTACATCAGGGGTTATTCAGGGGGTACAATGGGGTTATATATGGGTTATACCCCCTTGTAACCTCCGGTATAACCAGGATATAACTCCCCTGTACCCCCAGAATAACCTCTGATGTACTTAGCGCTGCGTACATCTTATGTAAGCAAATATTTCTCTCTCATGTGAGGGGTGGGGCTCTATTTATAATATTTGGTATACAATTAATGCAGGAATATGAATTATTTTGATCGGACGGTACAAAGAGCTTCCCTTAATCGGATGACGTTTGATGGACATTTGGGTTCCTTAACAGTTGGGCTTGTTGGATTTGCCTTGTCGAGACGCTCGATTCAACTATAGACTCGTTGAATTCGATATTCGTTTGACATTTCAAATAAGTCTGGAAATCTTCCCATATGGTTTAATCACTTGATATGGGTTTGATTTGACTGAGATTGGACTAACTTTGATATCATTAGGTTTGCCTCATCGATTTGATCAATTCAATTATAAGTTTACTGAAATTAGAGCTCTTGATGATTTTTTATTAATAATTGAATATTTCTTGCTCAAAATATTGTCTAAAGATTCATGCTTGATGATGAAAATTTGTTGGTGGCATATCAAACATTGAAGCATAACAGAGAAAGGGATTGTTGTCGTTGCCTTTTTATGATATTCAATTATTGTTTGTTTATCTTTATTTTATGTTATAATAACATTAAGTAAGCCGTGAAAAAAAAAATCTATAAAAAATGTAAAAATAATTAATATAAGAATTACTCTTAATTTTTTGTTATTCTCTCAGTGAGATTTCAATCTTGCATTAGTAACACCTTTTGATCGCATTTTGGTTGTTTCTTTTACCCGCACACATCATTCTCAATATTTTTTTTTTCCTCTTCATGGACTTTGTCAATTGAGGTGAGTTCCCTCAACGTATTAGTTCGATATCGTCTGATAATTTTTTCAAGGTTTCTAACATATATTGTTATGTTTCTATATTACCTTGTGCTCTACAGCTTATTTGATATGAATACTTGCTGATGTTATTATAAAATATAAATAAAGTGGAAGTCCCACTAATTCTTTCAAACTCTCAATTTTTTTATAAGCAATATCAGATTAAATATTTTTATTTTCTTTACAGGACCATCTCATTAGCAGAAACTTTTATGGTATTCTAATAGCATGTTCTTGAGACAAAATCTCGATATAGCGGGCACAAAGTAATAAATTCATCTCAAATTTCTTGCAATTGCATTGTATAGTGGAATTGATTTTATCAAATTGGATAGTCCAAATCTTAGAATTTCCATTGTTATCCAAGTTTCTAACCATGTATTCAGAAGAACTTTAATTAATTTTTTCTACCGCTAATCCACATGCCCAGTGTAGAAATTCTTCTTCAAAGAAGGATTTTGTAGGATGTAATGAGTTGCTTCGGTATCGAGCTGCTTCTTGCAATAGGAAAAATCGCAGAATGGTCACATTTACAATTCTTATTTTATTTGTTTCTTTTCCATGTATCCATGGCCTTTTCTAATCCCAGAAAACAATCAGTGATTGAGTTTGTGGGCTTGGAAATTCGATAGCATGCATTATTTGCAGAATTATTATGCTATATTGATAGAATTTTTAGACATAAAGTATCTTTATTGAATTTTTTAGAGCACTTGATTTTAATTCTATATAACCTATTTAACCAAGAATTACCTTTGAGGTTTCTTTTCCAATCAATTTTGACCATGCTTGCTCAAATTCCTCTTCCACATCAGATACACATCCATGTGTAGAATAGTCTTTTTACTCTGTTGTTGTCATTGAAGTAATGTACTTTCAAGGAGCTTCTTAATAACATGTCATTGAATAGTATATGTCGAGTGTGTGGCAATGCAACATCTATGGCCTTTCACACAGCTTGGTCTTCATCAATGAATATAAATAGTACTTATCATCCATTATGCGAATAAAAATTTTGAATAGTCAGGTTAACGCCTCAGTTGTCTCTTCTGATAAAAAGCTACTCATAACAAAACATTTGTCAATGATGGCCAACTCTCACAAATGGTTCACAAGCTAAATTTTACTTATTAAGTTGATAACTTGTATTAAAACTATGACATCTCCGAAGCAGTCATAGTCAACCCTTACCATGTCATTAGTCTAAAAAAATTATTTACTCTATCTGACTCATCAAATTGGACATCCCATGCAAAAAAATTATCTTCAGTCTGTCTTTCCTCGAATAATTGCATTAAAGCATTAATAAATCTGTTCTCAATTCTTGATCATTTATCTTTTGGTATATGATTATATACATCTCTTTCTGTAAAACCTAGATTATCTATTCCTTCAACTTCATCAACAAGATACTAGAATGCATCAATAGTTATAATTCTTGTTTGTGCCATCGATTGTAACAAAGCTTCTTTGTCTTCGTTAATTGTGCGATGTGATATCAACAGATGTTGATCAATTAGCATGGCTAATGAATGAATGCGGGTATCTATAAATTTATTTACAGTCCAATTACCTTCACGATAAATGACAAATTGAAACATTTCTGACAACCAGTCCTAATAGCTGATTTCTAGAACTTCACCCTGGTGTTTAGATTGTGTCATTTCTTAAAACCAGCCTTTTAGCATATAAATCTTTTGATTTTATATTCCTTTTTACCTGACCAATAACACACATGATCCTTTCTTACACTGAACCATAAGAGTGGGCATAAGAGCATTACAGATCATAAGTTTTTTTTTCGTTGTGCACAACCATGCCGAAAAATTTTTCTGTAATTGATTCACAAGCCTTATGATTGGCTTTATCACTTGCAAATCATTACAACTAAGACAACATTACTTACTTCCATTCAGTACAATCATGTTGCATCGGTTATGCTGAGATAAATTTGTACAATCAATAGAACATGGTTGTATAAATAGTGATAAATTAGTCAATCCCAATTACAAGAAAAAATAAAAATTATAAATTTATCCTTTCTACACGCAATTTTTTTAATGTTACGATTTTTTACGATTCTTTACAGTAAAATAATAATAATAAATGATTGGCAAGTGATATTTTTGGATTGAGAGAATAATTTTTCCTAGGAGTTCATTTTTTTTAATATGGGCTACTTAAAATTTCATTATACATTTCACTATTATGTATTCCACTCTCTCTCTCTCTCTCTCTCTCTCTCTCTCTCTCTCTCTCTCTCTCATATAATTCTCTCTCTATTTTTTTGCGTTGTACTCTTTAGTGTTATATCCTTGAGTGTGACTATCGAACATAATTGAAAATCCATTCTACTGTTCATTGGTATCATCTCGCCAACATCAATATAAGTCTTAATCAAGAGCATTTAAGGAATGCCCGACGAACAAAACGATATCATGAAGAGCACTCATCCACCCTCCCCCCGCTTCACCCGAAGCCAAAACATCACTCCTCCCCTCTTCAACGACCTTCCCCCGCTGTCCCCTGTGACGAACGGCAAGCCGATCGACGGCGCTGCAGGAGAAACCAGAGAATGCATCCGTCGGTCGTGCAAGGAGAAGGAGAACAGGATCGATGCCGTGCGGCACAGTTTGAAGAAAATGGTTGTCAGCGTGGCGCCGTCTGCGTGGGCTCTGTCGCCGGGGAGGTATCCGGCGGCGGATGGAGGCGGCGTTGGTGGGGATAGAGAGGGGAGGAGGAGGAAGGTGCTGGGAGTTTTTCAGAGGAGGAAGGAGGGTGCGGAGGGGATGGAGGAGGAGGGGCATCGGTTGCGGGTGTTGGTGGTGAAGTTGTTGCAGTGGAGGTTCGTTAATGCGCGGGCGGTGGCCGCGATGACCGCCAATGCGACGGCTGAGGTGATGTCCGAACTCGATTCTTATTATAAAATATTCTTAAAAGAGGTATTTTAGTAGATGACTAAGATTAAATATGATGAATTTACATATCTTGCATCTAGCTCGTGTTCCGATCGTTTATATTTCGAGCTCAAAAAGTATGTTCGTGTTCGACTTGTTTGCTTAACGAGCCGAACACGAGCTGTTCAAGAACAAATAGTCGTTTTGACAACCATAATCACGAAGTCATAAGATGTTAAGGGTTGGGTAAGATTTAAAAATTATTATTTATATTAAAAAACATTTGAATCTAATTTATNTAACTCTAAGTAATTTTAAAAACGCTTTACTATTTTTCAATTATAATATATTGATGTGTGCTAGAAAATTTGCGACGATAGAGTAATAGATTATCGTCTTAGTGTTACACGAGGATTGAAAACATACTCAGATGAAAGGAAAACAACATATGATGACACCATAAGTTTTTTTAAGTGGAAAACACATAAAGGCAAAAAAACACGGGGACTGACCCAGTTATAAAAATCCACCATATGTTGATGATTACAGAGACCCCTTGTCCCACATAGGAGAAAGAGTAATTAAATTTTTCAATGACAACGTCTGATCAGCGGTGGTCGACGGCGGTCGGCGGTGATTGGCGGCGGTCGATGACGGTTGGCGGTGGTCAACGGAGGTCAGCAGTGATCGGCGGTGGTCAACGGAGGTCAGCAGTGATTGATGGTGGTCGACGACGGTCGGCGGTGGTCGACAAAGGTTGATGGTGGTTGATGGCGATTGACGATAACAGGGATAATGTTGAACTTCAGCTCCTTCTCAAAGCCTCAATTTTTCTCTCAAGTCTCTCCTCTCATGTGAGAGGTGTGACTATTTATAGTGTTCTGGGTACAATTAATGCAGGAATATGAACCATTTTGATCGAACAGTATTGAGAGATTCCCTCGATCGTATGGCGTTTGATGGACATTTGGGTGCCTTAACATTTGGGCTTGTAGAATTTGTCTTGTCGAGAAGCTCCATTTGACTATAGACTCGCAGAATTCAACATTCGTTTGACCTTTCAAATATGCCTAGAAATCTTTTAATAATGGTTTAATTACTTGATTTGGCTTGATTTGACTCGGATTGGACTAATTTTGATATCATTAGATCCGTCTCATTGAGTCAGTCATTTTAATTAGAAGTTTTGCTGAAATCAGAGCTCTGGATGACTTTTTTATTAAGATTTGAATATTTCATACTCAAAATATTGCCTCGAGATTCATGTTTGATGATGAAAATTTGTTGGCGGCGTATCAAACGTTAAAGCATAACAGAGACAGGGATTGTTATTGATGCCTCTTTATGATCTTCAATTATTGTTTTTTATCTTTATTTTATGTTATAATAATATTGAGGAAGCCGTGAAAAAAAAAATCTATAAGAAATGTAAAAATAATTAATATAAGAATTACTCTTAAATTTTTTTTCTTCTCCCAATGAAATTTCAATCTTACATTAGTAACACCCTTTGGTCGCATTTTGGATGGCTCTTTTACCCGCACATCATCATTCTCCATATTTTTTTTCTCTTCATAGACTTTGCCGGTTAAGGCGAGTTCCCTCCACGTATTAGTTTGATATTGTTTGATAGACTTTTCAAGGTTTCTAACATATATTGTCATGCTTCTACATTACCTTGTGCTTTGCAGCTTATTTGATATGAATACTTGTTGATGTTATTATGAAATATAAATGAAGTGGAAGTACCACTAATTCCTTCAAACTCTGAAACTTTTTATAAGCAATATCAGGTAAATATTTTTATTTTCTTTATAGGACCACCTCATTAGCATAAGCTTTTATGGTATTCTAAAAACATGTTCTTAAGACAAAACCTTAATATAATTGACACAAAGTAATCCATTCATCTCAAATTTCTTGCAACTACACTGTATAGTGGAATTGATTTAATCAAATTGGACAGTCCAAATCTTAGAATTTCCATTTTTATCCAAGTTTCTAACCATGTATTCCGAAGAACTTTGATTTTTTTTTTCCTACCGCTAGTCCACATGCATCGTGTAGGAATTCTTCTTCAAAGAAGGTATTGTGTAGCAATGGCTTGCTTCAGCATCAGGCTACTTCTTGCAACAAGAAAAATCACAAAAATGGTCACATTTAAAATTTTGAATTTATTTGTTTCTTTTCCATGTATCCAAGGCCTTTTCTAACCCCAGAAAACAATCAGTGATTGTGCTTGTGGGCTTGGAAATTTCATAGCACACATTATTTGGAGACTCACTGTGTTGCATTGATAGAATTTTTATACATAAAGTATCTTTATTGAATTTTTTAGAGCACTTGATTTTAATTCTATATAACCTATTTAACCAAGAATTATCTTTGAGGTTTCTTTTTTAATCATATTTGACCATGCTTGCTCAAATTCCTCTTTCACATCACATGCACATGCATGTGTAGAATAGACTTTTTACTCTATTGTTGTCATTGAAGCAATGCACTTTCAGAGGAGCCTTCTTAAAAACATGTCATTGAATAGAATATGTCGAGTGTGTGGCAATGCAACATATTTGGCCTTTCACATAGCTTGGCATTCATCAATGAATATAAGGAGTACTTATCATCCATTATGCGAATAAAAATTTTGAATAGCCAGGTTAACGTCTCAATTATCTCTTCTGATATAAAAACTACTCATAACAAAACATTTGTCAATGATGATCAACTCCCACAAATGGTGCACAAGTTAAATTGTACTTATTAAGTTGATAACTTATATAAAAAATAATGACATCTCCGAAGTAGTCATAGTCAACCCTTACCATGTCATTAGTCCATTAAAAATTATTTATTCTATCTGACTCATCAATTTGGACATCTTATGCAAACAACTTACTTTCAGTCTGTCTTTCCTCAAATAATTGCATTAAAGCATTAGTATCTTTGTTCTCAATTCTTGTTCTTTTATCTTTTGGTACATGATTATATACATCTCTTTCCATAAAATCTACATTCTCTATTCCTTCAACTTCCTCAACAAAATACTAGAATGCATCAATAGTTATAATTCTTGTTTGTGTCATGGATTGTAACATAGCTTCTTTGTCTTTGTTAATTGTGCGTTGTGATCTCAACAGATGTTGATCAATTAGCATGGCTAATGAATGGATGTGGGTATCTATAAATTTATTTGCAGTCCAATTACCTTCACGATCAACAGCAAATTGAAATATTTCTGACAACCAGTCCTAATAGTTGATTTTTCAAAATTTCACCCCGGTGTTTAGATTGGCTCCTTTCTTAAAACCAGCATTTGAGCATAGAAATCCTTTGATTTTATATTCCTTTTACCTGTCCAATAAAACACATGATTTTTCTTACACTGAACCATAACAGTGGGCATAAGAGCATTACAGATCATAAGCTTCTTTTTCGTTGTGCACAACAATGCCAAAAAAAATTTTCTGTAATTGATTCACAAGTCTTATGATTGGTGTTATCACTTAAAAGCTCTAACATATGGTTCTACAAATTTAAGATAAAATAAATCAATACAACTAATAGAAGATTACTTACTTCCATTCAGTATAATCGTGTTGCATCGGTTGTCCTGAGATAAATCTGTACAATCAATAGAACATAGTTGTATAAGTAGTGATAAATTAGTCCATCCTAATTGAAAAATAAAAATTATAAATTTATCCTTTCTACATACAATTTTTTTAATGTTATGATTTTCTTACAATTCCTTACAATAAAATAATAACAAATAATAAATGATTGGCAAGTGGCATTTTTGAATTGATACATTTAACTATTATGCATTCCACTCTCTCTATTATTTTGCGTGTACTGCTTGAGCGTTATATTCATTGAGTGTGACTATCGAACATAATTGAAAATCCATTCTACAGTTCATTAGTATCAAGAGCATTTAAGGCATGCCCGACGAACAAAACGATATCATGAAGAGCACTCATCCACCCTCCCCCCGCTTCACCCGAAGCCAAAACATCACTCCTCCCCTCTTCAACGACCTTCCCCCGCTGTCCCCTGTGACGAACGGCAAGCCGATCGACGGCGCTGCAGGAGAAACCAGAGAATGCATCCGTCGGTCGTGCAAGGAGAAGGAGAACAGGATCGATGCCGTGCGGCACAGTTTGAAGAAAATGGTTGTCAGCGTGGCGCCGTCTGCGTGGGCTCTGTCGCCGGGGAGGTATCCGGCGGCGGATGGAGGCGGCGTTGGTGGGGATAGAGAGGGGAGGAGGAGGAGGAGGGTGCTGGGAGTTTTTCAGAGGAGGAAGGAGGGTGCGGAGGGGATGGAGGAAGAGGGGCATCGGCTGCGGGTGTTGGTGGTGAAGTTGTTGCAGTGGAGGTTCGTTAATGCGCGGGCGGTGGCCGCGATGACCGCCAACGCGACGGCTGAGGTGATGTCCGCAATCAATTCTTATTATAAAATATTCTTAAAAAAAAGGTATTTTAGAAGATGACTAAGATTAAATATAATGAATTTACGTATCTTGCATTTAGGGGCTTAAATGAGCAGAACATGAGTACAAATAATAATTCAAATATTTCGAACACAAGTTCAAATATTTTATAAGCCCAGGCTCAGCTCGTGTTCTGCTCGTTTATATTTCGCCAAAAAAGTGTGTTCGTGTTCGACTTGTTTGCTTAACGAGCCGAACAGGAGCTGTTCACGAACAAATAATCGTTTTGATAACCTTAATCACATAGTCATAAGATGTTAAGGGTTGGGGCAAGATTTAAAAATTATTGTTTATATCAAAACATCATTTGAATCTAATTTATTAATTTTTATTCTATTTTCTTAATTCGTATTTTTAATTGAATTAAATTATATATATATATATATATATATATATATATATATATATATATATATATATATATATATATATA
>JXCR01135535.1:25477-35773 GCA_002079205.1 Phalaenopsis hybrid cultivar | reverse complement strand
ATATATATATAATGAAACTTTGCATAATTAAAATGCCTTCTAAGTTATGATTGGTCACCCATCCATGAATTTGTAGGTGTAAATAACATGCAAGCAAAGTTATTGTGGTGCAAATATCCTTCATGTTAGGGACACCACAAGATTAGATATCATGACAATTCTCTTCTTCAAAATAATGATAATAAGACCTAATGGCCACATTTTAGTGTCATTAAAAGGTGAGAGAACCTCCATGGAAGGCCATGAATCATTCGCTAATTGTAGAAATAGTGTGATTTGAAGATGATTAACAATGTATCATGCAAAGACTATAAATGTCATTTAAGATGATTTTATCGATCTTTCCCTATAAGTGGAGATAGCATGACTTAAAGGAACAATGATGAGATGGTTCAGTAATGTTATTAATGCCATCAAAGAAAAAATTAATTTTCATCACGTAGAGGTAATGGTGAAGGGAATAAGTATTTTTTTGGGTGTCAGGGTTTTTTTACAGGAAGGTAGATAAATAGAAGGTACATAATAAAATTGGGAGAGGATTTTAAGAGCGCACATTAAATATCATTTGATGTGAAAAAATTCCAAAAAAAAAATTATGGGAGTTTGGTTAAATGTGCACAAAACTAAAAAATATTTTTTAGAATTTTCGGGGAGTACATATAGTCTTAAAGGGGTTTGAACATAAATTAGGCTAGTGAAACCTTAATTTTTGGTTGAAATTAAGGTTGATTTTTTATTTGGAAGTTTTTAAAACTTGGGTGTATGATTTAACCACAACATAAAATAGAGGCCAATACATGAACCTCTAACAAACATAACTTTAAAGAAAGTATAAAATACACAAAGAATAGGGTTTATTCGCTCACCTAAGTAACTAAAGGATAAAGGATCACCAAATTCTTCAAATTTTAGTCAGCCACTAAGAAAAGCAGGAGTAAGGGAGACTCACTCTAGAATTTCTTCAAATGTATGCTTCATTCATTCAGTAGAAACACTAGTCTTTTTAATGTGATAGTTAATAGTCAATTTTTTTTAAGGAGTGAGATAAGACGACTAGAAGGTAAAAAATGACTAAATGTGATAAGATATAAATACATGATGCGGATAGGTGAAATTGATAAATAACTAGTAGTTATTAAAATTCAATCCAGAATTTTCTAAATTTTAACCACCAAGAAAATTAAGAGTAATAAAAACTCACTCCAAAATGTCTTCAAGATCACACTTCATTCATTATGTAGAAATAAAGGTCTTTTTAAACATAACACCACTGCAGAAGATGCATCCCTTCATTTTTAAATGAAGAGGGAAGAAGGGAGTGGGCAGCCCCTTCCCATAACCACCTAATGGTCGAACCCCTTTACTTAAATTTAACTTCCAGACATGGAACATGACTCTCAATCATAAATGTTGACTTATGGTCAACACTCCTATGATTTAAGCCCACCAAGTGACAAGTCAACACCTTAACTTACATATCTTACACAACCACATATAATACACATAACTATTTATAAAATATTTCCAAATAAAAAAATATCTTCTAATTAGCTTTCAAGTATTCCTTTTGGCTNTTTGGCCTAATTTTACTCACCTTGGTATTTAAACTATTGGGAATGTTTAAAGTTAAATCAACTATATGTATTGGTATCATTTATTTTTATTTAAGCTCGTGTCACATTTTCTTCTTGATTCCTACTTAAATCTAGGAAGATTTACATGGATAGCACTTTGATGCCTATGTATTTACTTATCTAACTTCTACACTTCAATTTTATATAAATAGCACCTTACCTATGCATGAAAAATATAGCTCGCTTTCTTAATGTTAAAATAGTAGTATTTTGTAAGTGATATGAAAATTTTGGGTGGTATAAATATAAAGAATAAAGTTTTAGTGTTAGATATGAAATACATAAAAATTGGGTGATTTGTATGTAAATATATTTTATGGATAATACATCATGTCCTTTTATTGATCAAATTCATTTTCTCTTGTATTGTTGAATCACGATTTGTCTGTGATTCACACCCAAGGAATATAAAGTAAGAACACAAAGAGAGAGAGAGAGAGAGAGAGAGAGAGAGAGAGAGAGAGAAATAAAATGAACAGTAATGTGTCTGTGTATTATTCATAAAATGATTCTCTTATTTATAGATAAGGGAGAACAATGATGATATTACATTTTGCCTTAATTTTAAAGGGGTCTGTACTGGGGTATTTTTGGTATTTTACTTGTGTAAGCATGTCGTACAACTACTTTTTGACTTGGCCACCCGACCTTAGTCGGCTTTGGGTCGATAGGATCAGTTCGGTCGGCTGAGTTTGGCCAGTATGCGTCGACTGGCTAATAAGGTCTGGCTTTCAATTCTTAGTTTGTGATGATGAACTTTTTGGGCATCTCTCAAGTTGTCAAAGATACTATGAAACTAGATATTCCTTTGGATTGACTCTACTAGAGGGTATGCTTATTACATCCAATCAATATTCCTATAACAGTTTAGGTTGTTGTTTCGTCTCGTATATGGCAGATTGATTTGGGCTTAAGTCATTTAGTGTTCTTTTTGTCGACCTTATGGCTCGATTGATTTTGGCCTTGCTAGCTTTACTCGAATAGTTTCACTCGGTCAGGGGCCTTACAATCTTTTGGTGGTTGGCTAGCATTCATCGTACTATTCCTTTCTAGTTTGTTAGATCTCTTTAAGATTAGTGCTAACATATTTATATATATATATTTTTTTAGTTTCCCGGTTCTTTTACTTCTTTAAGGCGACACTGTGATAAAAATAATACATTTTATTACAGTAAATAACATTTATTATTAATTTATGATTTAATGATTGAAATCCCTTGACTTTCATACATTTGATTGTTATAAATATGGTACATTCGGACTCCTTCCCATTCTTCATGTGCTTTGTGACTCCTAGCATTTAAATTGATCGGCTTCCAAGTGTTTTTCATTGCAATGGATAACCCATCAAAAACTTATTGTGTAGTCTCCAACAAAGATCTGATTATGTTCGCCTTCGAAAAACCAAAAGGGCTAGGCTGCTAGAAGGCTAGTTGGAATTGCATTGACGGATCAGATGGTGTCGTCTTATTCACTCATTGATTCTAAGCGGAGGAACGTTCAAGCAATCGGGCCAACCATCGATCTCATAGTCGAACCTTCTACTATGGTACACCATCTTGTTGACCTCATTTTTTATGAGGTATAAATTCCTTCTTAAGAAACTTAGGATCTAGCCATACGATTTTCCTATTGACCAACTTAGAGGATTAGTAATGGAGCCCACCCCACATGGGTGGTCACAAGCCCTCATTTTTCACTTGAGATGGCTAAGACGAATATGTAAAAACTAAAAAATGAGTTCTCATAGAATCAACTGGACTTAGAATAACTCTGGGTGGTTTGGTCTTGCACATACACACTTAAACTCACCCCAAGTTCCCTAACGTACCCAAAACCATCCATTCACTCAAATTGATCCATCTTCCCCTTGAGATCCATAACTATTCATTAACTCTTTTGAAAACTTATATAGGTGGTCCTAAGTCCTAAACCCTTGGTTAGGATGATTAGGACCAACATGTGGAGGCTTCAAGATGAGTTCTCACAAGGATCATATGACTTTAGGAAGGCTTTCCATGGCTTGCATGCTCACCACCTAAAACCAATTTAATCACCAAATCTATGCAAAACTCACTAAAATTCTCAAAATACTTGAAAATCATCAAGATAACCAAAATACCCCTAAATTCCCAAATTTCTGAAAAATTGTCTAGATACCCAATTTTCCACCAAGATCACTCTAGNTTAATAGTCAATTTTTTTTAAGGAGTGAGATAAGACGACTAGAAGGTAAAAAATGACTAAATGTGATAAGATTTAAATACATGATGTGGTTAGGTGAAATTAATAAATAACTAGTAGTTATTAAAATTCAATCTAGAATTTTCTAAATTTTAGTTGACCACCAAGAAAATTAAGAGTAATAAAAACTCACTCCAGAATGTCTTCAAGATCACACTTCATTCATTATGTAGAAATAAAGGTCTTTTTAAACATAACACCACCGCAGAAGATGCATCCCTTCATTTTTAAATGAAGAGGGAAGGAGGGAGTGGGAAGCCCCTTCCCATAACCACATAATGGCTTAACCCCTTTACTTAAATTTAACTTCTACACATGTAACATGACTCTCAATCATAAATTTTGACTTATTGTCAACATTCCTATGATTTAAGCTCACCAAGTGACAAATCAACACCTTAACTTACATATCTTACACAACCACATATAATACACATAACTATTTATAAAATATTTCCAAATAAAAAAATATCTTCTAATTAGCTTTCAAGTATTCCTTTTGACCTGACTTCTTATAATTTAACTTCTTAGATGTATTTTAAGGAGGTCGCTCTCTTGGATTGAGCTATAGTAGTAGGTCCTCTCTCTTACTTTTGGTCATATTGGGCTCCATCTTTTATCGATAATTATGTGCTACATCAGAATCCATGGTACAAAATTTAAGATCATCATTGCACAATATATGAGATAAATAATATGAAAAATTTAGAAACATTAGTATAACAAATTAGGGTTTGTAGAAGTGGTTAGAGATCTATAATCTTTTATAGTTTTCAATATTTAGAACCTGGAAAAAATGAAGGCAAATGAGATTTATTTACAAACTCTAGGATGCTACTTATTTTTTATTTANATAATTTAACTTCTTAGATGTATTTTAAGAGGGTCGCTCTCTTGGATTGAGCTCTAGTAGTAGGTCCTCTCTCATACTTTTTGTCATATTGGATCTTTTATCGATAATTATGTGCTACATCAGAATCTATGGTACAAAATTTAAGATCATTATTGCACAGTATATGAGATAAATAATATGAAAAATTTAGAAACATTAGTATAACGAATTAGGGTTCGTAGAAGTGGTTAGAGATCTAGAATCTTTTATAGTTTTCAATATTTAGAACCTCGAAAAAATGAAGACAAATGAGATTTATTTACAAACTCTAGGATGCTACTTATTTTTTATCTGATAATATGCTTGAATATTTCATAGTCTTATAAAAAATGGACACATAAAATTATGTCTTCTTTATTTCAAAATAATTTAGTAATCATGTTGATAAATTGACCAGATTGACTCTATCAAGTTTGATAGCCACTTATGTCTAATAAAAGTGACTAAAAACAACCACCTAAATGAAGTGTCAAATATATAACATAATATACCATTTTATAACATTTTGTTCAATAAATCTAATAGAGTTGGCGTATTATAATTTCATGGCTGGTTTGACCAAAATAATTTTATCAAAATTTAGGGTTCAACATCATGGTTGTGAAAGAATGGGAATGAAAAACCATTACCTTAATATTAAATGCTCATCTTTATTAGAGTAATTTAGTGCTACAAATGAAATATAACGTAAAATTATTGAAGCCTTGTTAATTTTAATGAAGATAAAATGTCAAAATGGCCCCTAAACCATTTGTAGGAGTCATTTTAGTCATAGTTATCTAAAACATTCAAAATTANCTCTATCAAGTTTGATAGCCACTTATGTCTAATAAAAGTGACTAACAACAACCACCTGAATGAAGTATCAAATATATAACATAATATACCATTTTATAACATTTTGTTCATAAATCTAATAGAGTTGGCGAATTATAATTTCATGGCTGGTTTGACCCAAATAATTTTATCAAAATTTATGGTTCAACATCATGATTGTGAAAGAATGGGAATGAAAAACCATTACCTTAATATTAAATGCTCATCTTTATTAGAGTAATTTAGTGCTACAAATGAAATATAACGTAAAATTATTGAAGCCTTGTTAATTTTAATGAAGATAAAATGTCAAAATGGCCCCTGAACCATTTGTAGGAGTCATTTTAGTCATAGTTATCTAAAACATTCAATTTAGTCTAAATAATACAAAATAATTTACTCTATTAAATTATTTTGGATCAGAATTGGAAAGTTAAGGGATAATTTTCTATCTAATTAAAGGAGTGAATGGTTAAAGGGACTAAATTAGACACAACATTTAGTGTGAGGCTAAAATAACACTCTTAAATAATTTAAGGATAGTTTTATTAATTTTCTCTTTTAGTAAAATATATGATTAAATTTAGGAACATCAAAAATTATAAAAATAATTTTTTTTTTTTTAGAATATTTGTTTCTGTAAGAGCTATTCAATGCATAGATGCTTCGAATAAGAGGCCCNTTTTTAACTAAGAGATATTAGTATCATTAAATATATCATAGTATGATAACAATTTTAATTGTATAAATTTTATATTTTATTTTATTCAAAAAGTGATTTTGAAAATTTATTTTGATTTAATTCAATCTGATAACTAATTTAACATCCAAAATTGTGAGTCTAGATTTATACTTAATGAGATGAAATTTTTTGTTTCCCCATCAATTGCACCTTAATTTTTAACATGAAAGCCTCTAAACTTTGAAAATATTATGAATTTTAAAATTTTTCTGAATTTATTTTTCAGCCTTGATGAATTTAGCCTTTTAGGACTATAAATCAATTCATTTTCCCTCAATCATAGCTTCACTTATATGAAAGCTCTAGTTTTTCTAACAATTATGCTAATGCTACCTCAATTGCTAATGAGTTTAGTTGAATTGTATCAATTTAAAATAGTTTTCAATTTGGGGCATTTACATACATACTCCCCTATTCTTATGTATTTACATATCCAACACAAAAATTTATTTTTTTACAATTATACCACAAAAATCTTTTCATATCACATTAACAATATTATTATTATAACTTTTAAAAAGTGAAAGATACATTTTCATTAGTAGATAAGATGGCACATAAGGAACATGGTGTAAATACATAAGAATTGAGTGGAATGCATGCAAATTTTCATTTCATTTTGTTTTTTTAGCAAAGATTAGTCCCCCACTATTTATTGGAAAAAAATTTGCCCGTACGCAATGTTACGTATATCAGGGAGGTTATTTAGAGGGTATTGGGGGGTTATATATGTGTTAACCCCTTATAACATACATGTAACCTACAAATATATGAAAACAGAAGCGCGAAACTTACTAGAAGGTACAAATAGGTTACATGGAGGTTATAGAGGGTATAACGCGGATATAACCCCCAAATACTCTCTCAGTAACCTCCTGGACGTACACAGCGTTGTGTACGTCTTACACGCGCAAATTTTTCTCCTATTCATTGCATACTAAATTTTAGTCAATTCAAGATCAGCATGCCAGATCCATCTCTCTCCTATGGTTAATTTTTTTGCCAATTTTAATCATTCATCAATTCGTTAAATATTTACCCTTCCTGTCTAAAAACTATATCATAAGTATCTTCCCTTACTTTACATTGCAGAACAAAATCTTCTTTGCTTGGTTGAAGATTACTGAGCAGAGGAACATTGTAGCTGCTAAAAGGATCTTGNATATTATTATTTTAACTTTTAAAAAGTGAAAGATACATTTTCATTAGTAGATAAGATGGCACATAAGTAACAAGGAAGCTTAGGTGTTAGATATGTAAATACATAAGAATTGAGGCATGCAAATCTTCATTTCATTTTGTTTTTTTAGCAAAGATTAGTCCCCCACTATTTATTGGAAAAAATTTGTCCGTACGCAGTGTTGAGTATATCAGAGAGGTTATTTAGAGAGTATTGGGGGGTTATATATGTGTTATACCCCTTATAACATACATGTAACCTACAAATATATGAAAACAGAAGCGCGAAACCTACTAGAAAGTACATGTTACAGAGAGGTTATAGAGAGTATAACGCGGATATAACCCCCAAATACTCTCTCAGTAACCTCCTGGACGTACGCAGCGTTGTGTTCGTCTTATGTGCGCAAATTTTTCTCCTATTCATTGCATACTAAATTTTAGTCAATTCAAGATTAGCATGCCAGATCCATCCCTCTCCTATGGTTAAATTTTTTGCAAATTTTAATCATTCATCAATTCGTTAAATATTTACCCTTCCTGTCTAAAAACTATATCATAAGTATGTTCCCTTACTTTACATTGCAGAACAAAATCTTCTTTGCTTGGTTGAAGATCACTGAGCAGAGGAACATTGTAGCTGCTAAAAGGATCTTAATTCAAAGGAGAAAACATAAACTGAAGGTGATTAAGGTACTTAATCCTCAGGTTAATCTTCTCAACAGATGGGAACTACTGGCCAGAAGACATCTTGAGGCTGTGGCTTCTTTGATTAAGGTTTTGGAAGGCACGTGCCTCTATATTCCCTTGGTCGAGGGCGCTAAGGTAAATAATTATATTTACATTTGTCATGTATTTATATGTCTGACATCAATTTTTACATATATGTCATCTTATCTATGCATGAAAGTCATTTTATTTTTAAAAATTTAAAGTCGTGATATTTTTTATGTGATAGGAAAGATTTCGGTGGTATAAGTGTATAATTAAAGTTTAGGTGTTAAGACGTGTAAATACATAGGAATTGAGAGGTATGTAGATAAATACCCCAAAGAATTATTAGGTTGTTGTTTACTCTTATGAATTGTCTTATGAAATTTATAAAGTTATTTTAATGTAATTTATCCTTGAAATAGAATTTTACTGATTGTGCAGGCTAATCTTGTGATGGTCCATACATCCATTTTTGGCTCATTGGACATGATGCTGGCCATTGAAGCTGCAATTAAGACATTCTATTCTAAGGTTTGCATACTTATTCATTTTTAAGCTATAGTGCTCCTTTTTCTTTTCTAAAGAAGGAATTTATTGCCTATCAATATGTAAGCTTTAGGCCACAAGAAGGTATTCTTAGACAATATTTTAGAGCACCATTTTTTCAGCTCTTATTACTATTAAACAGCACAAAGAACATTAATAAAAGCTTAGTTATTGTATGTTTAATGAGATGCTATGAAATCTTCTCCTTCAACAAAAAAGAGAAGTTTTTAATATGCCAAAAGTTTGGTCATAAGCTTAAGAGTGCAAAACACATCTTTCTATTCTCTGCCATTGTTGTTTCAACATGTTCTTTTTATTCCATTTCTCTCCTGTACTTAGGCTGAGCTATTGAAGTCATTGTTGTGCGAGTTGGTGAAAATCATTCAAGAAGAAATAGAAGGTTTGGATGAACTGAGAAACACAAACAACTTAATCTCTTCTCTTGAGGTCAGTTAATATCATGATCCCTAATCTCTTTAATTAAGAGAATCCTTCTGATATATATATATATATGAAAAAGGAATGGCCGGAGGCTATGATACGAGCCTCGGTCATCCTTCATGCGCATATAATTCGAGTATTACACCTAACACTCGGGGGGGAATCGAACCCCATACTAGAGAGAACTTAGAACTGACAAGCAGATGCCCGACNACTACTGGCCAGAAGACATCTTGAGGCTGTGGCTTCTTTGATTAAGGTTTTGGAAGGCACGTGCCTCTATATCCCCTTGGTCGAGGGCGCTAAGGTAAATAATTATATTTACATTTGTCATGTATTTATATGTCTCACATCAATTTTTACATATATGTCATCTTATCTATGCATGAAAGTCATTTTATTTTTTAAAATTTGAAGTCGTGATATTTTTTATGTGATAGGAAAGATTTCGGTGGTATAAGTGTATAATTAAAGTTTAGGCGTTAAGACATGTAAATACATAGGAATTGAGAGGTAGTAGATAAATGCCCCAAAGAATTATTAGGTTGTTGTTTACTCTTATGATTTGTCTTATGAAATTTAAAGTTATTTTAATGTAATTTATCCTTGAAATAGAATTTTACTGATTGTGCAGGCTAATCTTGTGATGGTCCATACATCCATTTTTGGCTCATTGGACATGATGCTGGCCATTGAAGCTGCAATTAAGACATTCTATTCTAAGGTTTGCATACTTATTCATTTTTAAGCTATAGTGCTCCTTTTTCTTTTCTAAAGAAGGAATTTATTGCCTATCAATATGTAAGCTTTAGGCACAAGAAGGTATTCTTAGACAATATTTTCGAACAACATTTTTTCAGCTCTTATTACTATTAAACAGCACAAAGAACATTAATAAAAGCTTAGTTATTGTATGTTTAATGAGATGCTATGAAATCTTCTCCTTCAACAAAAAAGAGAAGTTTTTAATATGCCAAAAGTTTGGTCATTAGCTTAAGAGTGCAAAACACATCTTTCTATTCTCTGCCATTGTTGTTTAAACATGTTCTTTTAATTCCATTTCTCTCCTGTACTTAGGCTGAGCTATT